>WBNM01015578.1:0-221093 GCA_013399055.1 Ramphastos sulfuratus | reverse complement strand
TGACAGGGAATTGCACCCCCCCCTCCCCCCCAGATCTTGACTGCCCCTGTGCTCCCCAGGTAGCCCTTGCTCCAGGCAGGGAGAGCTGTGGGTAATTATAGACCCCAGCAGCAATGCTAATCACTGGTTGTGGGAATAAACAGAGCATGTTGGGATGCCTGGGGGCCTGAGCGTCCCCTGACCCAACCAAGAGCCCATATCCTGCCTGGTACAGCTGAAAGGAGGGCATGGAGACACAGCCTAACATCACCTGGAGAGAAATGTTCCAGGACAGACCCGTGGATGCTGGGGACAGTGAAATGGGTCTGAGATTGCCATGGTACCTGAGCCCTATGCTCCAGCTTTTCTTGAAGGATGCTCCAGAACTGCATGAGGCTGGGCAAGGCTGATGGCTTGGTGCCTGCAGCTTCTCTGAGACTTCACCCAGCACATCTCTTCTGCTACACTCTCTGCATTTGTTTGCTCATATGCAGAAGGAAAGGTGAGTGAGTGGGCACATGAGTTGGCCTGCTGTTGGGGCAGGAGTGGTGGCACATCCTGAGTTGTCCCGGGCAGGTTGTGGGCAAAGCAAGTGGTTCCCACATGCCCACTTGCAGCCACAGTTACACCCTGTGCTTAAAACCCCATCCTTGTGCCCAGCGTGGAGCTGCAGATGACTCTGGGTGAGGAAGGGGTTTTCCATGGGCATGAGTTTGGCCAAAGCTCTGGTTTCTCTCCAAGGCTAAATATCCCTATGTGGCCAGTACCATCCTGGCAGTGCCAGGAGAGCCAGGCTTATTTGATCCTAATTCCCAGCCCCAGTGGACACTTCTTGGGCTCTGGTACTGGGAGATGCTTGTCCCCACTAGCACTGATCCTCCCAGCACGTCTTCCAGCCATGGCGGCAAACAAATGGCGCCTGTTCTGCCCGCCCAGGCCTGACTCGCCCAGCCAGTCTGGCTGCCCCAGCTGCACAGCCAAGAGGCGGCAGGGTTCTTCCCGCACCGCCCAGCCCCAGTGTGACTCAGTGCCTGCCTGCAGCCGGCAGTCACAGCCCCGCTCCCCCAACTCCTGCCCAGCATCAGTCAGACAGGGCAGCCACAGCACCGCGAGGAGCCAGCCAACACTGATGTGGAATGCTGGATCCGGAGCAAGAAGCAGGGGAGGCAGGTCAGGAACAAGGGTGATGCGTTGCCCCATCTTGGTGCTCCAGGAACTTGTCCATCCGGATGGGGAAGAAGCAGGTGCCAAGCAGCCATCCGGGAAATCGCAGCAAGACCTGACATGACTGGCCTGACAGGCTGGGAAAAAGCCGGAAAGAGACAGCCTGGCCTCTCTGTCACGGCTTGGAGCCACCACTCTGGGGAGAGGCACCAGGAAGGGCTTGGGGCTGCTCCCCAGCCACCTGCTTGTACGAGAGTTCACCAACCTGCTGCTGAGTGAGCCAGCAGTGCTCACTGGCACACTGCTGCGCACTGGGAACTGCTACCGGGGACACTTGCATGTGTATGCATGTAGCTCAGGTGGAAGGACACATGGCCTGACACTGCCTGCACCTTGCAGCGTACACGCCTGTGTACCTACATACACCACCCATGCGCGCAAGCCTGGCAACCCCTCCACACTGTCCCCCCAGGCACTGTGCATATCTGCACATGTCACACATGCATGCACAGGCCTTCCCACACTCCCCAAACATGCTGTGTAAACATCAGTGTCCCCCATACACACATCCACACCACAAGTGCCCTTATCTAAACGCTCGTGCACCCCTCACACACATGCACACCCTGCGCACACATACCTACGAACATGTATATGTCACACACATATCATGCACACCCACCACATCTATATATACCCTGCCTGGACCCTGCATCATGTATCCCCCCTAACATCCTTTATGCATGCAAACCCCACCATGTGCCACTCACCCAATCTCCTTCACCTCACAGCTCAGTTCAGGCTCCCATGTGGGGACACAGACACATGGCACACACGCCCCCAGATAACCCTAGACCACACATCCCCCCGCCGCACATTCCCACAGTCCTGTACACCCCACATGCACACTGATCCCACTCATCTGCTCCCACTCAGGCTTGTCCCAGTATGGGACTCTTGAGGTGCTGGGTCATGCTAACTACTGGACTTGGCCTCTACCCATACAGCCTCCACACACATGGACACACTGCCCTGGGCTTGGTCATGGCTCAGCACATGGTGGCACAAATGTAGGCCCATGGCCCTGTGGGAGGGCAGCTGGGGTGGGAGTTGCTGCTGTGCCAGGGGACTGTTGCACTACACTTTGGCACCCAGCTAAGTCTTGGGAATGCCTGGCACAGCTTTGCCAGGCCCTACAGTGGATTTGGGAAGTGCCATTCCAGGATGGATAGATGGGTAGTGGGAGAGGCATATGTGCTCTTTGCCAACACCAAGCTATCCCAGAGGGATGCTGGGGAAGATGCATGCACACATCCCGCTGCACAGCATGCCCATGGTGTCCTCAGCACTCAGTGCTGTCAGCCTGAAGTCTTGGCGATGGCTGTTTTTTGTAAATGTCAGGCTAGACCTAGTTCAGGGGATATGACACTCCTGGTGTTCCTGGATGGGTATGTGGGGCAGCATAGGTGACCCTGAGCAGGGGTCGAGGCTGGAGCAGACTGGAAGGGTGAGGTTGTTAGCAGCACCACTGCAATCTTCAAAAGAGCCAAGTAACATAGCGAGCTAGGACAGGAGGTGGCAGGAAGTGAGTGAGACCACAACTGAAAAGTGCCCAGAACTAAAAAGCTGAGGAGCTGTGTTGGAGATGCAAACCCCCTTCTCTGGGCCACTTGGGGCAAAGCATACAAGGGTGGGTGCTCCCAGCTCCATCCAGGGTCCAGGACTCCCAGCACCAAAGCTTTCCTAGGGCAGGGTGGGAACATTTGCCTCATGTTGTGGGGGACCAGGGTTGGAAATACAGCTCGAAGGCAGAGGAGGGCACCTTGGAGGGCCCTCACAGGGACACGTGTTCTATGCCTTACATGGAGCCACGCACGGCCACAGGAGCCAGTGCAGGCTACTGGCATGGCTGGGTGTGGGAGAAGGTTTTGGCAGTGGAGGTGTCAGTGACTCAGAGTTGAGAGGAATGTGGAAAATGCAGCCCAGCCACCACGCCACGTGAGGTGCAGGCAGGGCCAGGCCTGCCAGCACGGCTGGGCTCCAGTGCCGCGTGCACTGTGCCGCACTCAGCGATGTCGGATGGGGCAGTGAGGGCACCCTGCTGATGAGGTGCTGCCAAGGCCCTAATTAAGTGCGTGGGTCACTGGGACCGGTTCAGCTTACTCTCCTCAACAGCATTAAGCAACTGTGTGGCAGGCTGGCATGGTACGCCTGCCCACTCAGCTGGCAGAAGCAGCCATCTGGGATGCTTTTGGGAGCCAGGGGCCACAGGTCTAACACCTGCCCACTGCAGCCCTGTGCTGGTTGGTGGCAGGAGGTGGCAACTGGACAGGGAGAAACAAAGCTGTCTGGGATGGTAAGGTTGCTGGGTATGGGGAAGTGGGGACTGTAGTTCTAGGCTTGGTTCCTCCACCCCAATGTGCCACTATCCTGGTGCTCATGGATGCTGTTCGTGCTCTCACTGTCCTCTAGGCCCCACAGCCCAATCCCAGGCCTTCTCAGGTGTGTTTGTTCCCAAATAGATCTCTTTCTTCTGCAAGAAACTGTCCAGGGACCACTCAGTCTCCCCAGGACTGGAGGTGATACAAATGCTTCCCCAGTCCTGCCATCCCAGAACAGGTAGAGGGTGGTCCTGGAGATGAGATGGAAGACTTGGAGCTCTGGCATTTGCAGGTGATGTTGCCTTCAACCAGGGATGCAGAAGACCCCACAGCAGTCCCTGGGCAGCAGATGGCAGCAGTCCCTGGGCACTCATGCTCTTCACCCAGGGCAGAGCTTGCAAGTCTCTCTGGGCAGGTCCGATGCGTGTCCAAAGGGAAGCGGATGAGGAATTTAATGTCACAGAGAGGGAAGTGCTGCAGAGAGGTGGGTCCCAGGCAGTGGCTTTCCTGGAGCATCCCAGGAGTGCAGGCAGGGCTCAGACTGACAGTCCAAGAAGAACAGGGCCAGCTGCAATCTAACCACGATGCTCAGTCATGAGGTCAAAGCCAGCAGAGTGAGGCCATTGACAGACCGAATGACAGGGACTAAATCCAGGCTGCAAAGCACAAGGAGGTTGTTGCCGCTTTCTCTTCCACCTGTGACTGCACTAAATCTCCCCCTGGAGTAGAGACAGGTCCCTGGGGTCCAGGTGGGATAAAAATAATGCCCAGAGATTTGGGTTGAGGGGAAACAGTCACGTGATGCTTGCCTGATTGGCCCCATCCTACCAAGAGACAATTTGGAAAGGCAAAGACCCAGAAGCAGAGGTGTTTAGGAACATGAGAGCACTCCTGGTATGGTGATTTTGGGTCCAGGGAGATGTTTATAGGCAGGACTGGTTCAGATGCCTGGAAAAGGGGGTGACAGCCAAGAGCGAAGCTGTAGCTGGAATAGGGATATCTGGAGGCAGAGGGCACCGTTTGGACCACGGGCAGTGAAAGGCAGGAGGGCAGGAAGCTGTGGGGTCAAAGTGAGTCAGGTGTGAGTCACTGCCAAACAAAAGGTGAGATGCTTGGATAAAACCGCAGCTGATTCAGAGTTTCCATCTCTTCCAGAGGGTGACTACAGAGGATGTCCAGGGACCAGCCGGGACATCCTTCACGTGGAACTAGTGCTGGGAGGAGATAGCGATTGCACCTTGATGCCTTTGGGATCCCGAAGCCCAGACCTGTGGGAGGGAGCAGTATCCACTATCTCCCCGTCCAATGCCGTGTTCTGTGATATGATGGGTGCCGGGGGGTCCCAGCAGGAGCCCAGCAGCCAGCCTGGGAACCTGGGCTAAGAGCCCATACCTTCCTGGAGTGCTCAGGCAGAGGCTGTTAGAATTAAATAGGAGAGATTTCCCCCTTATTAGCGGGCTATTAATCACTTTTTTTTTTTTTTTTTTTTTTTTTTAATTGAGCTGTTGCACAACAGGTTGAGTAACAGCCTAATAACAGGCTGTAAATCTCAGTTTGCTCTCCGGGAGATTACAGATGTTAATAACAGATAATGACCCACAACTCACGAGCTGCTCTTCTCCCCTGCCCCTTTGATCCCTCTGCTCTGCCCCTCGACTACCCAGCCCCTAGGACTGAGCCAGGCTGCAGGGAAATCCCAAAAAATGCAAACTGCCAGCTAACCACTCCAGCAGCATCACCCAGCACTGCTGAGGTCTAACTGCTCTGCCCTGCCTGCAGAAACAAGCCCCCGTTAACCCCAGTTCTTCCTGCATCTCCCTACCACCACACATGCTGTCACCCTTCTTCACTCCAGAGGGCTGATTCTGGGGTCCTTGGCTCTATGCACTACGTTAGCCATGGGAGCACAGGCAGCAGCAAAACATCAGTGCATCCACAGCTATGCTTCTGCAGCCCAGAGGTGCTAACTGGGAGCTGGTGCAGATTCCAGGTGACTGAAGAGCTTGTGCAGGATGAATAAGGCAAGTAGTACTTGGCTCTCATGCTGCCAGCCCCAAGCCTGCCTGCTGCCAGACCCCAGGCATAAATGTCCCCATCCCATGTCCTCCCTGCTGCAAACAGTTCCAGAATCTGGATCTCATGCAGAGCCAGGGGCTCCTCTTGAGCTTGCTACCATGCTGGATGTGGCAAGACTAGAGCACATTGCATGTTAACAAGGAACCAAGGCACCAAGCCAGGCATCCACTTGCTGCAGCAGCCGTGCAGGAGCTAACCCCTGTGAAGCTTTTTGATGAGGTTTCCAGACCTGGTCCTTCCACCACTTTGGGCCTACTGTTCCATCTCCACCTGTCCCTTGATCCAGGGCCTCCTTCCCAAAACAGGGGCTGATCACCTGGACACATCCCGATGTGACTTCCCATCCTTCCTGGGTGGGCGCACACACCATCCGCATCGTTCCTTCGGGATGCACCCAACCCTGTGAGTCCCAGGGCAACCAAGTGAAGTGTTGGCTGTGCAGAGCTGGACTCAGTCCCTGGCACTGCTCTGGGGATAGGGACAGTCCTCACTCTCTCACTGCTCTGTACTGATTAGGAGGCTGGAGGAGCTCTGCCAGAGAGATTGGGTGCATATTGCCATCAGAGCTGGGGTGAAAGTGAGAAAAGGACTGGAGGATGACTTGCTCCTGACCCTGCCCAGGGTTTGGCATCACAGGAACAGAGTGACAGTGGTGCAGCCTTTACCACAGGGTGTGGAGTCTCTCCATCCTCAGGCCCAGGAGACATCTCCTGTGGGTGACAGCCATCCTTGACAGCATCCTCCCAGTGCCCCACAGGATATGGGCCCACAGGCATGGCTGTATGGAGGGAATAGGAGCTGGTGGGAGTTATGGGATGGGGTACAGGAGGAGTCACCTGGCAAGCAGGGCCAGTGAGCATGGTGACTCACTGCTAGCTTTCCCTGCCAAGCTTCCCACTGTGCTCACCAGTCACACTGAGAAGCACTGAGTGGCTTTGCCCCAAGAACTCTTTCCCCAGCAGAGAAGTTCCTGACCACACTCATCCTCATTTACAGCAGGCCAGGTCAGGTGTGGGGCAGGCACTGGTGTGGCCCCACCCCAAGTGAAGGCACTTGGTGCCCCCCACCCTGCTCCTTGTAAAAGAGTGCAGATGGTTGGAGGGTCTTTGGTCCCTCCCCAGGCCAGGCAGACCACTGTGAGGGTCTTCTTACTGTGCTATTCATACCTAGCTGCTGTGTACACATCAGCACCATGTGGCAGCAGTCACTGGCATCAATGTGAGTTGCTGGTGAGCTGTGGAGAAGGATGGGGAAGTAGTTGTGTTTGCCATGGAGGGTGACTGCTGGTTGGAAGCCATGGAAGAGCACCCCAAACAATGACAAGCCACTACAGTCAGCATCTCTGTGCCACTGTATGGGTGTCCTCATGTCCATCCAGGAGCACCACACCATCCCTCCAGTGGACCTGGGTAGCTGGTGTAGGTAGGCATTAGGAGAGATGTAGCCAGGACCCCATCCAAGCAGGGCTCGATCTCCAACATCTGCAGATGACAAGGATTATGCAGTTACCTGTGGGAGCTTTGGAGTCCTCCAGAGCTGGGGCACAGAGTCACCAGCTCATGGTATGGCAGCAAACAGAGCATCCTTTCAGATGCAGAGGTGGCTCAGGTCTGCCCTGATTGCCAGAGCACTGTGACAGTACCTTAGGCCATGGGGAATTGTCCTCTTCACACTCAGGGAAGGGGCTCTGGAGGAGCCCTGGGGAGTGTAGAGAGGATGAGCAAGGAGGAAAGCACTTTCTCAAGAGGAGGACATGACTGATCTGCAAGTACACCTTGAGGGATGCAGCAGCCACAGCCAGGCTACCCTGTGGTGCTAGCTGTCCCACCCAGCCTCCAGCACCGGGCACCCTGTTAGGTGCGCGCCATCTGGTGCTCTCCCTGCCATTATGTGGCACTGGGGCTGCTGGTCCTTTCCCTAGGGACAACTCACAGCAGGATGAGGATGGTGACGCTCCCTGGTGCAGGGAATGCGGGCCAGACCTGCCGCAGCCAGTTTTTTTTCAGATGTTGTTAGTAACCTGGCACATGAGTCACAGCTTTTGTGGGTGCTCCTGCCTTGCACTGGCCCTGCGGCCCCCTCCCCAGCCTGTCCACGGCAATGTTCCTCCATGACCGTGACGAAAAAAGCTCCTCTGTCCAGCCCTATAGGGAAAGAGAAACCTCAGCAGTGGGGTGCTGGAGAGGGGTGAAGACAAGGAGGCAACAATGTCCCCATCCCGACACTCGGGCAGTGTTGGTGACCTTTCTCCATCCTTGCTCCTTGGGCTTTCCAAGGGCCAGGGGGCTCCCAGGAACGGGTGTACAGCAACAGTGATGAAAGGTGGCAGAGGGGAGGTTTGTAGCCGGGGGGTGCCGCTATAAGTGGTCCCAGGACCTTTGATATGCAGGAGCCTCCGGCCTCGCTGATTGCATTAGCGGGTTTAGTGCCCAAGCAGGCACACAGCGCCCGTTATCAGGAGCAGACAAGCTGCTAAAGGGCCCCTTTTCCATTTTAGATGCAAATGACCCTGCAATTGTGGACTTGGAGGGCAGAAGAGCCCCCAAATCACCGTGGAAGTAGACCTGGCTGGAGACAAAAAGGTTCCCAGGCAACTTGAGTGGCCCGGTAATGGTTCCATTGATGTCAGGTGCGGGACATCTCAGCCTCAATGCCTTCCCGAAACCAGCCCCTTTCTGGGAAGTGCAGATTCCCGGAGGCATCTCCCACCATCCCCACTGCCAGCCCGGGTTGCCCTCGAGTTCCTCTTGCCTGCCACTAATGTCCCCAGGGCACACAGCTCCTGCCCCAGGGCCTAGAGCTGGGCTCTGCTCTCGGCTTTGAAGTGCATCAGATTGGGTTAATGGGCTAATGGGAGGTGCGTCCACCAAGCCCAAACCCGGAGGAGCTGGGGGAGGCGATCCTCCACCCAGGACAGGGGTGGTCCTGATGCCATGATCAGGCACGCGGCCAGAGCACCCTCATGGTGTTCCTTGTGTTCCTTCAAGCCCCCAACTTATCCCGAGCCCCTGTGCTTGCTGTGACCCATTTGCACCAGGTTAGCTGGAGCAGACTCACTGGGTCAAACCCAGATTTGAGTCACCTTAGGAGCATCTTGGCTCACTAAATTCACTAAAGTGCTCAGAGCAAGGATAAGACACAGTTCCACTGGGATGTGGCAGCTCCTGACTCCCCAGGGCAGCAAGGAAAGCTTTTGTCATCCTCCTCACAGCACTATCCTAGTGTTGCTCTATTGGCTCCAGGGCACCTCGTGTCATTCCACATCCTCACTTCATACCAGTCCCCTAAGCTGCTCTGTGCCTTCCCTCAGGTGGGAGGTGGATTGATGCCCGCTGGTCCATGGCTTCTTACCCCCTCTACTTGGGTTGTAAGCCTGTGAGGGCAGGATCTACCAAGGGCATGCTGTAGGGAATGTCTGGGATACAGGGCTTGGCTCCCCTCCTGCATAATTCCTTGCCTACTGTCCCAGGGAGAGCCCCAAAACTAGCCCCACAGAGCTCCCCAGCTTCATGGAGGTCTCCTCAACCTTAGCGAGTTTCACTGAAGCCCCGTAGAAATTCCCTCAGCCACAGAGCAGAAGGAGGGGACAGTGGTGGGGTCAGGATGGTGTTACAACTCTAAAGGCTTGGAGATACCTTCTTGAACACCACCCCCAACTCTCCTTATCCTGTGGCGTGGGCTCAGTCATGCCCTGAAACCCCCACTCCAGCAGCCTTACATGTGCCATAAGTTCATTCCATGTCTCCAAGAGGGGAGATAGCTTCAGGACCACTGGCCCTGGGAAACTCCCCTGGGTCCCCTGCATAGTGTGTAAGATGCTTGGGGAGGCAGGAGGGACTGGAACGGCATGATGGAGAGCAGTGGAGCTTGAGGTCCTGTGCAGTGCCTCACAGTCACCAACACTTTCCAAAACAGGGAGACAGGCGGGCAGGTGTGCCGGGCATGGCCTCCACGTCTGTCTCTGCAAAAGCACACCGCTCTTCTTTGATGTAGGTGGAAAATTCCCTGTTTGGCCAGGAATCTGTGGGGCTGGAGACTCCAGCACCAGCTATGCTCAGTGAGGAATTAAAAGTGTGTTTTGTTGGAAAGATTTTTCCTCTCCTGACTGGGGAGGTGACATCTGAACCTTATTTTTCCTTTCCACACTGGGACATGTGCCAGTGGAGCTGAGTGGTCACTGGGGAGTTGCAGGGCATGGTGGCTGCTCTGAGGCCCTTGCTGACACATGGGAGGTACTGGGGGAGTGGGACCGAGATACACTCGGTAAGATGGAGCTGGGAAAAAACACTAGAGGTTGGGTTTGGGCTCGGGGCTGCTTGCCTGTAGCCTGATCATATACTGAGGTCAGGCAGGGAGCCAACTCGGCTGTGGATCTTAAAACAGCATCTTGACTGCCAAGGACTCTCCTACTCTGCCATGGGCCTGGTGGATCCCAGTCCCTCTGTGCACCTTGTGATGCTGGCGTAGTGCTGAAAGCCTGGCCAGATCCGCTCCAGTGCTGCAGTGGGGCGGGGAGGCAGGGAGGGGTGTGCTGGTTGCTCCTGCCACACAGTTGGCTGTGGCCATACAGCAACTCAGCTCAGGAGCAAGAAGTCCATGGTCACCTCTGGGCACCGACCAGCTAGGGGACACTTATTCCCAGGCATCCTTCTGGCAGGGTGCTGGCTTCCAGTTGTAGCAGCACAATGCCCTGGAGCAGGCAAAGAGGAACACCCCCATCTCCAGTCATTGCCTTTGGCACCTGGGGGACCCAGGAACCCTTCTTCCCAGGGTGGTGGTCTCTGATTTGGGTCAATACTTGTGAGATGGCAGTAGCTCTTCTGCCTGTTTCTTAGGGCAGGAGCAAACTGGGGATGCCACAGCAGTGGGACTCAGGGAGTGAGAAGAGCAGGGGGTGTGTGCTGGAAAATCTCAGGCTTCTCTCTAATCCCTCCAATCTCTGCTCCACTATCCCCCCACTTATGAATGGCAACCAAACTTGCAGGAACTTCCTCTTCCAAGGAACCTGCTGCTCCACCAACCTTGCACAAACCTTGGGGATTGAAGGCTGCAGTAAGGATGTTCCTCCACCTTTTTGGATGTGGGTGGTGCCCTGAGGGACAGCGGCAGCCAGGCAGGGACTCTGTTGGAGCTGAGGTGCTGTGGCTCCCATTTGATCAGCTGTGGCACCACCGGCGTAGGACATGTGTGTGCACATTCACCTGCAGATAAGCTTGTGAGATTCCTGGGGATTATGTTCATGCTATGAAGTTTACAAGCCTGATTGGGTGCTCTGAGACAACCCCTCTCCATCCCCAGAAATAGCTGCGGCCCCAGTAAAAGGGAAGACAGGGGTCAGACTCTGGTTCTGCAGCGATCTTTCCTCATCGTTCTCCTGCCTGCCTGGATCTCTCTCTGTCCAGAGCAGAGTACTGCTCTTGCCTCAGAGCAAGAGCACCCAGAGGTACCCTCCATCCCTGCTATCCTCACCGTCCTTGGTGTACACCAGCACTCCAGCACCACCAGGGTAGGCACAGCCAGTTCTCAGTGACTCATGCTGAAATTCATGACGTTCACACTATTTCAGAGCTTTCAGCCTGGATGAGAAAAACATCAGGGCGTAAGAAAGTTTCTTTGCAAGCTGCTCTTAGAAGAACACTTGGAGGGACTTCTCCCACTTGCTCATGCTCTACCTTTTTTTTTTTTTTTTTTTTTTTTAAGAGAAAAGTATAATTTTTAATATAATTTTAAAATCGTTTATAACATGGAAAATAAAAAAGTCAGTTAGATGCTTTGTCTTGATTTATAGGAAAAAAAAAAAATGAAGAGCATTTGGGTCCACTCCAAACAGCTCCTGGCTGCACACATTGAGCAGTGAGTGCGTGGTCCTGCAGCTGGACACGCTGCCTCCACTGCCTCCTCCCTCTGGCCAAGTCTACTTGTAGGGGCCAGGGAGCTGTGGCCACTGTGCTCAGTTACTGCCTGCCTGCGGGCCAGACCGTGGCCGTGCCGTGGCACCACGGCCCGTCCCAACACGGCTCTCCTGGCAGCTCAGCGTGGTCTCACTGCTGCGTTTGCTTACAGGGTTATCTGCTCTGGAGCTGGTGTTGGTTTTGGCATGCAGTGCCGGGACCACACCTACTATTTAAATACCACAGCCAAAGGCTCGGAGGGGGAAAAAAAAACGGGGCGGGGGGGGGAAGAAAGAGAACGAATATGAACTATTTGTTGTGGTTTGGAGATACGCACACACGCGCACACACAACACAAACACGCCAGCCCGGCTCCGGGTCGCTGGCAGCTGAGGAAAGAAGACTCCAGTTAAGATTGTCTTCAAAACCACGCTGGCGGCAGAGTTTGCTGAAGGGAAACCCTTTGGGCCAAAATTAGCCCCTGCCACATGCCAAGCTGGAGCCTGCTCTCGCCCGGGCTGGGGAAGCCGGGGCAGCCCTGACAGCACAGCTGGGGCCAGGGAGCTGTGCCAGCCCTTCCCGGGTGGCTGCCCTCCCACTGGGCTGCAAAAAGCTGGGGAAAGGGTGCCAGGGATGGAAATCCCCAGGGAAGCAGCCCTCACGGGAATGGGCGGGTTTGCTTTCCTCAATGCCCTGGAATTCCAGACCCTGTCCTATAAATTCCCATTGGGGTGGCAGCACTTGTAGTGGCACTGGGGTGACTGGAGATGGACAGCATTGCCACTTGGTGCTGGAACAGGATAAATGGGCACCTAGCAGCTAAGTCACACAGGAACAGGTGGCTTTGGCTGTCCCCTGCCTTGGGACTGGAGGGCATCTGGGATGGGCTTGGTGACATTGTGACTCTGCCAGCAGCACTGGTACCATGATGGATGGGAAGAGGTGGCATTTAATCCCTGTCTCCATTCAGCTCACCCTACTGGGGCAGGTACCACTGCTCCCTTCCCTGCTGTTGACCCTGGCTGTCATGAAGCTGTAGAAAGGTGACTTCAAGGGGTACTGGGTGGCTGTGCTGTGCCACACTGTGCCATGAAGTGAGGCCTGCCAAGGCGGCTGTAGCAGGTGGATTACCAGCACCTTCCTTTCCCCAGACTCCTTCCTGGAGAAGTTTTCCTGATGATCTCACTGGATGCACATTTCTAAATTGTTTGGTCGATTGTTTCATCATCGGAGGTCAATTAAAGAGAGAAGGCAAGTTCCTGTCACCCCGCTTCGAACCCCTTCACTGCCAGAGCCCCAGAACAAAGGGAGGAATTGGGCTTGGGCTCAGCCAGCTTGGATTCCCATTTGATTATTTTCAACAAGGGAATCTATTTTGGAGCCGGTATTCCCAGGGGATGAACTCACCAGTGCAGAGCATGAGTGTGGTTGGGGAAAAAAAAAAAAAAAAACCAAAACAACAGCCTTTTGTAATATGTTGCAAACCTATTTACTACCAGGGAGGCTTGATAATTAAGTGCCATTTCCTGGAGCAGAATGCAGCAGGTTTAAGCAACGCTGGCACAAAGGGGTTTGCTCCCAATGCAGGACCGTCGCTGCTCCTGCCTGACACCGCTGCGTATCGCAGGCAGGAAGATGCACTTTCACAGGCTGAATGTGTGCAACTGCACCACAGCATCTGTGTGTGGCCAGCTGCAAGCTGGGGCCAGTGTCCTGAGCTGGAATAGGTGGCTTCAGTGCAGTAAGTGTCCTGAGAGTGAAGTGTCATTTTTCCACATATTGCTTCATGGTGTGTGATTTACACCAGCAAGGTGGATGTGTACGGATAGCTGTGTGGAAGGAAAATCAAAATCAGATGTCCTGGAAGACAGTTTCTATATAGAGCAAGACAGTTATTCAGCATCCTGCTTTTCTTGGTGTCCCATGGGCTGTCCTACTCTGCCTCACACCAGGGCTGTCCCCATGGGTGCCAGTGACTCATGGTGCAGCCTGCTCACTCAGGCTCGCACCATGGATCCCCTTCCCTGCCAGGGCTGCAATGCTCCACATACTACTGATACATCAGTCCCCAGCCTCTGGGGACAACTAAGCTTTCTTCAGTCCGGGAAACGGTATGGACCTACACAGCATCTGGAGGGCTGTGTGACCAGCTCTGGACTCAGCACCTGCACTTTCCCTGTGTCTGTGCATAGGTGAGAGAGATTTTTCCCACTGAGAGGCCAGACTCTTTTGAGGCTTGACTACCTTAGAGTCAAGAGAACTGCCAGAGGAGGGATGAAGGGTTCTTGAAAAGAGTGGCAGGGGGTTTTACACTGGGCAACCTGCTGGCACTGCATGCTATTTTATTTTTTTCCAAAAGATTAGACAAGATGTATTGGGGAAAACATTCTGTGCTCCCCCTGGCCTCCCCTGTTGGTTGCAAGAAACCAAACACCTGCAATTATTTTTACTCCTGGAGCTGCCTAGTTGGCACAGTTCTCCAATGGTGGTGTAGGTGGCAGTCAAAGTGAGTGGCTCCCATCTCTGCAGCCCAGGCCTGGCTGCTGTGGCTGTGGCTGGTGGGGCTTGCTGGGCTATGGGGCAGGATGCAGCCCTGGGCTGGCACGTGATTGCATGTGTTCACACATGTGGCTGCTGCTGCTGCTACAAAGGCTGACCTGACACGTTGAGCACCTTGCACTGCTGATGGAGGCTGCAGTATGCATTATTGGTTGGAACATCTCCCAGCATCATGGCAGGCATGATGTCCCCTGTGAGCGGGGGATACTCTATCGTGGTGCAGGACCCTGTGGCTCTGTGTAGAGCCCGGTGCCTTCAGATTTCCCATACCAGTGAAAGTTAAGCAGTGGAGGAAAAACGTTGCTGTGTGCTATAGAGGAAGAGAGGTAAAAAGGGCAGGAAATTTGCACCATGTCCATTTCCCCTTGGCCCCCGGCCGCTGCTCATTCCGGATTCGGGATTTGCGTAGGCAGAGTTAAAAATAACAGGGGTATATAAAGAAGACAGAGAGGGCCGTGCTGGCCCCACAGCCACCAGGGCACAGCCAGGCAGCAGGCAGAGATCAAAGTAGGATGCGGTCCAGGCAATACAGTGGGATCAGGAGCACATGTTGGGTCTGGGGGTGCTGTGTGGCCACCATGCTGCCATGCCAGGTGTCAGGATGCTAAGCTCTGTTGGCTTGGTAGCTTCCTGGGTGGGCAGGAGATGGGGCTGTGTATTCCCATAGACAAAGATGTTACCCCTAAGACATTTCCCTCTACAGACCTATCTTTTTATTTAACCCATGGTGATATTCACTGGGAGGCAACCAAACTGCCCACAGAGCTGTGTGGAGAGCCTGGATTTGGACTCCAGGCAAAGCACCCCATCCCAAGACTGAGCTCCCTGCCAGTGCTGGTGGGGTGCTGCCTACCTCCCTTGAGCCCCGGGCAGTCCTGGTCCTTGGCCATGCATCCTGGTGCTCCCAGGCCCAGAGCAGGCAGGGCGGACACAGCAGCTCACATGGCCGGTGCAAACGAATCTGCCCTCTGTGCCCTGATAACATTGTGTTTGTTGCAGAGCGGGAAGAGCCTGCCAGCACACGATAAGAGCAGATGACTTTACTCTGGACCTGCTCCGGATTGAATTATGCTTTAATTTCATTTTCAGTTCCTCTTTTCTTTTCAGGAGGGGAAGGGGGCTTGGGAAGGTGTGTGGGTAGGTCTAGGGACTCCTGGACCCTTCTCCAGGCAGGCCAGCCTGTGCAAAGGGGAGGGCAGAGTAAAACCCAGACAGATTTGTCTCTGGCATCAGGGACATAACCCTGGAACATCGCAGAAGCTCAGGATGTCCTGCTGCATGGATCACCATGGCACCTCTCCAGGAGGTCCCCTACAGAGTTTTTGGGGATTTCAGTTTTGCCTTCCACCAAAGCAGAAGCTCTCCAGACTGTGACATCGTTGCTGATGTTGGAGTGGCTCCGTGTTTACCATCAGATAGGGGGCACTGGAGATGACTCAAAGCCAAGTCCCCAGGTTCAGTCCAGACCCCCAGCAGCAGCTGACAGAACACGGGGCATGACGCAGTGTGGGCATTTTTCAGTCCCTGGTGTTTTATGGTGCAGAGGACTCCCCTGAGCCCACTGAGGGTGCTGCTGGACAGCCTAGGCAGCGATGTCATCTCCAGCAGTGCTACGGGGCATCACACCCCTGTTCACTCCACACATGCTGTGTGCCACGGGAAGGGTGCCATAGCATTGTGACAGTGTTAGGAGGGCTGTCAATGCTCTCAGCTTGATGGAGCCACCTCCATCACATCACAAAGCTGGGCATAGCACACCCCTCAGCTATCAAGAGCAGGGATAACCATTAACCCTTTAATCTTTGGCCACTGCCTGGGCAGGCAGCCCTTCCCACCCTTTGTTTGCTGGGCTGCTGTTTGATCTCCTGGGATGCCAGCAACTTTACAGCCTGCTGTAGTGGCACAGATAATCCACGTTTCCTAAATGGGCTTCTGTCAACAGTGGGTTGTGCACACAGCGTCTGCTCCCACTCATCTCCCTCTTGGCTCAAAGGAGGCTCTCATGGCTGAGGGGCTGGCAGAGTTGTGGTAGGGACCCCTCCTTGCCCAACCCTCAAATCACAGTGGGCAAACCCCTCCCGTGCTGCCCTCCGCGGATCCCTGTGCAGTCAGTGCTGCCAGTGCTTGCGCTGGTGAAGTGCTTGGCATGATGCCACTCCCCTCCACTCCGGCCCTCCCACTATAGCATCAGTAACAAGTTCCCGGGGAATATCCCACATTTGCAACAAATTTTGGCTGTGAAAATGAACCTGATCTGTTGGCAATGCCTCTCTTACAATAAGCCAGCACTGCATGGGTGCAGATGCCAAAACCACCTGGAAAAGGGGAAAACCAAGTGGAATTATTGTTTGTCTCCTGTGGCATCTGCTCTTACTTATCTATACAAGTTTGGAGCAGGAACTGCCTCACTATTAATTATTATTTGGCTAAGAAACAAATAATAGGATTAACCAGTGACTTAAATAAGCTACTTTGGGGGCCAGGCTAAAAGGGATTTTGAGTGATGCCCACATGCTTCTTTGTCACTTTTCAGGTGAATTTTCCTAAGGAAGGACTTTATAGTGCACATCTTTTTACCTGCTGGGTGGCATTTTAATGAACCTGCTCCCTTGCTGGCACACAGGGCTCAGGCAGCGACCCAGCATGTGCTCTGGAAACCAGGGCAGGGATTCTTGGTAAAAGAGGGAAGATTTGAATCGTTGTTGTTCCACTGGATTACTGAAATAATTTATTGCAATGCTCCACCCTTATAATTAAAGCACGGTGATGAAAGCAACTGGTAGAGTAGCTTTGAATCCAGCAGCAGTGTGTGCGTGTGTGTGTGTGTGTGTGCGTGCGCCTCACCTTTGGTATTTATATTCGCTTGGTTTTGTTGTTTTTTTTTTTTCTTTTTGAATCAACTCTTTGCTTCTGAATAGTGCAGGCAGTGGCCCTAGTTCTTAGAAAGGTATCAGAGGATGGAAAGCCCCAGAAAGCAGGGAGACAGGCTGCAGGAGATAAGGGCCATTGCTTCTTGACAAGCGCAACAGTAGCAAGGCCATTCCTGGTACTGGCTGGATGGAAGCCAAGAAGGCAGAGTCTTTCTGTGAGCCAGACAGGGTACAAGAGAGTCCCTGCGGAGGCCTGCTCAATGCCCTGGGACTCTGTGTGATGTCTATACTCACCAGCAAGGACCAGGATATCTGAGTGTCTCCTGTGAGGTGGGACATCCAAGTCCTCTTATGCCCCGGGCATGGGAAGCTGTGGACAGCACAGTCCTGAGGACTGTCGAGCAGACAGGGTCAGTCAGCCTGTGTTCCCCCATGGCAGGGCGGTCAGAGGCTTGGTTGTGACACTAGTCCTGAGGCAGGGCAGACAAACGTCCCTCAGGGGCTGCAGGGCAAGATGAGGAGATGCAGGCAGGGTGCCAGCCCCCCGAGAGGGTCTGCCAGGCAGTTATCTCTGCTCACACACGCACTCTGCGTGCAGCCAGATGGGAGCTGCTGTGCTCTGGGTTGTTGATTGCCTCACCGACAGCACCAGCATGGGAGGACGTGGCCTCACGGGTGCTGCTACATAAAACATGATGTGGGGGCACCAGGGCTCAGCCACCCCAGCCCAGCACTCTGGCTGTGGTCTGTCGTGATGACATCTTTGCTGACGTGATTGGTGCCCCCCATGGCAAGCATTGTGCCCGATGCTCTCACCTTTAACCCCAGACCAGACTGCACCAGCACGCTGCCACACCAGATGGTTATTGTCCCTGCCCCACTCGGGACAGGGTACCGAAGGACACCTGCATTTGCGACCTACACTCCACTTCCCCACTCTCAGTGTGCGGCAATGCATCAGGGCACCACTGCTCCACTCACGTCGTGGGGACGGAGGGGCAGGAGGGAGCCCTGGTTTTGCGATCCACACCAGTACCCCTGCACCTTCTCCCGCCATCCGTCACGAGCGGTGTCCCTCTGCCCCGGGAGGGCAGCGGACCGTCGTCGGAGAAGAGGCAGCCGCCGACCCCCGCCCGTCGGGGCAGCCCCACGGGAGGGGGCGTGGCTCAGGCTGTTGGGGAGCCAATGGGAGGCGACGACGGTGAGTATCAATGTCGGACGGGCCAATGGGGGAGCAGCCATGCTGTTAACAGCTTAGGAGCCCGGGGCGGCGCAGAGCAGCGCTGCCGCCGCGGGGAGCGGAGCGGAGCCGGGCTGGGCTCCGCACACCGTGCTCCCCCCAGCTTGTCCCGGCCCTGCTTCCCGCTCCCGATCCGCCATGGCGGCGGCCGTGGACGAGAGCACTCTGCCCTCCATCTCCACTTTCGCTAACCTGCTGCCGCTGGAAGAGAGACCCGCCGATATGCTCCACGTAAGCACTGGGAAACCGGGAAGGGAGGGAGGATGGCAAGGGGGTGGCGGTTCGAGGCCGAGCGTCCCGGGCTGAGGCTCAGCCCGGCTGTTGGGGGCGGGCCCCCTCCCGCCGTCGGACCCCCTCCCGCCGTCGGAGGGCGCAGCCGAAACGGCGCGGACCCGTCGGACGGGTTGGGGGGAGTCGCCACCCTGAGCAGGAGGCGCGGAGCGCGGTGCCCGAGCTGCAAGCTCCCCCGCCGGTTCTGACGCCCCTCTTCCCCGCAGAGGATGCTGCAGCAGGACGGCCCTGCCACCACCGCTGTCAAGCGAGAGGAGGACGACTTGGGCAAGTTCGTAGACTTGGACTTCATCCTGTCACATACTAGCAGCGGCGGGCAAGGGCCGCCCGCACCCGGTCCCAACTACCCCTTGCCCGAAACCCCCGAGAGTTGTGGCACCACCTACGACAGCGACGGCTCCTACCCCACGCCGGGCAAGTTCCCGACGCCTTACTCTGATGGTCAGAGCCACAGCTACGTGGCTGAGTTGCTCACCCCGGACCTGCCGGGCCACTGCGACCTGCAACGGAGGGAGTACACAGAGCTGCGTGTGCCCGGCGGGCCCCCTCCGCACCACCCACCCCATCACCACCCGCCCCTGCACCCGGCCCTGGCCCGCCCGCTGCCCCTGGACGCCGCGCAGCCTTTCGTGCCCCGCATCAAGAAGGAGCAGCCGGAGGAGCGCGCCTGCATGCTGGGGCTGCCCACCGCCGACTACCTGGGGCCGAACGGCGGAGAGCACAAGCCACGTGTGGCACCGGGTCCTGGGCCGGGACCGGTACCGGGGCCGCCGCTGCCCTACCCAGGCTTCGCCCACGGCCGCCTGGGGCCCCCCGAGGAGCCGCTGCCCGGCGCTGATCCCCACCTTCTGGCCGACCTGCCGCCTCATTACGCCGTGGCCCCGCACCGCTACGCGCCCCACTTCGCCCCGCAACCACCGCAGTTTCATGGACACTTCAGTGTTTTTAGGGAGCCCTTGAAGGGGCCGGGGCCGGGCCCGGCGGGGCTACCCGGGCTGCTTGTCACACCGCCCAACTCCCCGGTGCTGGAGTACTTCCCGGCCGGGGCTCCCCCCGAGGACTGCAAGCCTAAGCGCGGTCGCCGCTCGTGGGCGCGCAAGCGGACCGCCACGCACAACTGTGAATACCCGGGCTGCGGCAAGACCTACACCAAGAGCTCTCACCTCAAGGCGCACATGCGGACCCACACTGGTAAGGGCGCGCCGTGGGTATGTGTAGAGGGAACCAGGGCGCGCCGAGGGGATACGCGGAGTGTACCAGGGTGCGCGGTGACACCTGTGAGCCTGCTCTGGTGTGGCTCCTGGGCATGCGGAGGGGCACCTGGTGTGCATGGAGAACTCACGCCTGCGGTCAGTCCGGACGTGCATGGGGAGGTCCCTTGTGGTGGGAGTAAGTGGGGACACCGTGAAAGACCCCGCGGCCAGCGCGAGGCTGCACTTTTGTGTCAGGCAGGTTCAAGGGAGGATGCTTCCGGAGCGCTCGGAAGGACCTCGACGGTGGGGGGGCGGGCAGGAGGACATGGGGAGTAAGCATGCAACGGGACCATACTCCATGACACCCTGACACGCCTGGGGGTCCAAGGGTGCCTTGAAGAGGACTTGGGAGAATGGAGTGAGGAGACGGACTGGGGTTGTATGCTGAGACCCTTATCAGAACTAGGACAGAACACGTGGTGCGGCACGACGGCAGGGACGGATGGGGGAGCACCCACAGTTTGAAGCGGAGCGGAGTCATAGAGCTGCAGAGGGGCAAGGGTGCCCAGAGGAGGAGCCCCACGCAGGGCACATGGGACAGTGGAACACATGGGGGAAGGCAGGAAGACTGTGACAAAAGGAAAGGTAGGGCAGGCAGAGGTGTGCAGGGAATAACTACACAACAGCTCTCCTTTCACTAATGGTGGTAGGCAGGGATCCCTCCGAAAAAGGGAGTGCTGGGCAGGGGAACAGCAGGGTGAAGACGCAGGGAAGATGGGGGATCTTCAAGGCCACTGACACTCCCTCTCCTCTGCAGGTGAGAAGCCCTACCACTGCACCTGGGAAGGCTGTGGCTGGAAATTTGCTCGCTCTGATGAGCTGACCCGCCACTACCGCAAGCACACGGGGCATCGGCCCTTCCAGTGCCACCTCTGCGAGCGGGCTTTCTCCCGCTCTGACCATCTCGCCCTGCACATGAAGCGGCACATGTGAGCGGTGGGCCGCGGCCAGAATTGGTTTCCCCGGAGCCAGCTCATGATGTAAATAGCGTCGCGGCACTGGGGAGCAGCCCGGCCGCCCAGCCCTCTCCGCTTGTAGCTCATAACTAGTTTTCTCCTCCTGCCCTTGCTGTGAGAGCTGGCCCCAGCCGACTGGTGGGGAAGGGCTGCTTTGGGGCGTAGATGGGGAGCAAAGCTGCAAGAAGTGCCTCCAGCCCTTGCCCAGGTTGTCACCACTCGGCTCTCTGTGCCCAGAGAGTCCCCCCCACCCCCACCAGCCTGGTACCTGGTGAATGGAGGGGGTGGGGTGGGCAGTAGAGGTGCTGGTGCAGCAGGGTTCTGACTAAAGAGCTCCTGGCTTGTATTTGGCATCAGCTTCATCTTTTCATCACAAATCCTGGCAGTTCCCTGGCTTCAGGAGCTGTGCTGGCTGGCTCTTGCCAGGTTTTGACTGGAGAGCCATATCCTGTGGAGTCATGGCACTGGAAAGTGGATTGCTGGTCATCTTGGTTGTGGCCATCAGAACAAACTTCCCAACCCAGAAGCCCCAAGTGGATGGGGCAAGGGTGGGACTTGATTGTAGCTTGTGGCTATAAAGGTTTGTAGGGGTTGGCAGTACAGTGTCACCTTGCACAGGGAGTGGGGATGCTTCTGCTGCCAGCCTGGGACTGTGCTGGGCAGTCCAGTCCTGGCCATTCCCACAGTTTTCCTCTAGGGAGCCTAAAATGGCACTCGTGGCTCTCATCTGCTTTTGTTTGTTTTGTTCTTCCCCTCAGGATAACACCAGGTACTGCTGCAGCTGCCTTTCCCATGCTGCTTTTTAATTTAGTGTGTAAAAGGACAGTGAGTCCAGCTATGAATGCCCAGGTCTCTGCTATACTTGAAACTTTTGTAGAGGAGGGAGGGGGGGGAAAAAGAGAAAAGTCAAAAGAAAATGAGTCTTTTTATGTGCAGCTTCTGCAAAGCAAGTTGTAAATGAAACAAAGCAGTAATATATAATGTTTCTGTTTTTTTAATATATATTTTTCTTCCAGCTGGGAACACAGATGAGTCTCGGCTTTGGGAAGTGCACTGTTCCCGTCTGTGTATATTGTTAATTAACATTTCTCTGCTTGGGCACGTTAGGTCTCTTGCACTCTGAAATGTTACTTTTCTTTATATGCAAACTGTTGAAATATTGTGATCTGCTGTATAATAAATAAACAAGGTGTAAACATGAAAGAACCAGAAGAGTTTACTTTAAAGCTTTCTTCTAAGAGGAGAGGGTGAGGCTGGGCTTGCTTGTCAGTAAATATTTACATCGATGTTCATTTCTGCTTAAGTTAGCTGTGGAGGATCGATGGGGAACGCCCAAGCCTCGGCATCCGAGTAGCATCTCCTGTGCAACAGCTCTTGAGTCACCCCACTTCCCCGTGCCTCAGTTTCCCTAATCTGTAGATGGGGCAATTACGGCACTGGGATGGCGTGACTGGTCCTGCGGTGAGTCACCCCTGAGGGGAACGGCAGCCGAAACTCTACCTGCAGCCTCACTGGTCCTATCTTTCTAAGCAGCCCTGTCACGCTGTCACTCTCAGCGGGAGCTCTATGGCACCTGCCCTTGGAGGTCTGTGGCAGCCTCCTGGTCCTGTGTTCTATTCCTGCCTTTGTCCTGGGGGTGGCCCAGCAGCTTGGTGGGGTTCAGGTGCTGAGGTTTCCCTGTGTTAATAGGTGTGACTCAGCACAAGCATGCTGGCAGGTCCTAAGCTCAGCAAGCAGGTCTGGCTCCATCCCTCCCTCCCACGGCTGATTACCCGTGATGCACATATCCCTCTGAAGGTTGGGGCTTGTCTGGACCTGACACCTTGCTGGCAGTACAGCGAACCTGCTGTACAGGCTGTGTGGTGTCCTGGCCCACAGTGGTGCTGGTGGTGGCTTCTTCCTCTGTGCTCACTTCCATAATACCTGGTGCCTGGCCAGGGCTGGGGGATGCCCTGGGACTCCTTGCCTTGCAAGCTGAAATAGGATGTTGCTGTACTGCTAGCATGGGCAAGGCTGATCCCACTCCTTCCTTGTTTCCTACTTGCATTTGTGGAGAGTTAAACTGGAAAAGGACAGGAACAGCAAAGTGGGGGTGATGTCCCCTTGAGGGGTAGCCAGGGTTTTGAGGTTAAACTCAGTGTCCTGGGCCCAGCACCTACCCTGAGCGGGTATGAAAGTGTGGGTGTCTTCAGGCAGCATATTCGGATGTTGTGTCCTGCCTGTGGGCCTGGGCATGGTACTGCATCCACAGGTGTCACAGATCCACCAGGCTCAATCACTTGTGCTTTCCTTAGCTGCCTCCACCCTGCATTTGCCCCAGTTTCTGAGAAGTGCCTGTGTGTGGGTGACTATGCTGGGACACAGGCGACCTATAATAGGAGACTGAAGGTGTCTTGCTCCTGGGACCCCCAGTACCCATGGGCAAGTGTCCAATGCTGGGAGGGCAACTGGAGCAAAACTGCTGCCTCTTCCCCAGAGACTTGTTCAAAACGTCATGTAGAGGGAGAGGGAAAGGTGTGGGCTGTTTGAATTAGCGATGAGTCAGGCTGGCAAAGCCAGATGGGGAGAGTGTGCGTGCCTGTGTGTTTGTGTGCGTATAAGTAATCTCTGGCTTTGTGTTTTTATTATGATTATTATTTTTATTTCCAGGGGAACGATGAATTCCTACAACCATCCTGTCTCACTGGAAAGGCTGGCTCTGCTGTCCTGTCCTCCCTAAGCATCCTGGGAGCTGGGGTGACGATCCACGGCTGTTTTGAGGTTCAGCTCTGAGATCAGAGCACAAACCAGTTCTTCCTCACCTTTCATCATCACTGCACCAGGGCGGGAGCAAGGTCCGGCTCTGCTGGTGCCTTACATGGAGGCAAGAGCAGGAGAAGGTGCTTTGGCTCCTTCTCTAGGCAGAGTTGCTCCAGATTTGCTCCCCTGGGCACTCCTTTGGGCACATGATGAGGCATGGCAGTTGCACGGACTGGCATAGCTGGGAACCTCACCTGGGTGAGGAGCAGCTGTAGTGGAAAAGGCAATTACAGTTAATTTGTTGTTAATAAAAAACACCCTCTTCCAGCTGCCTGAGCCAAGACACACTTTTTGTTGGAGGAGGGAGCCCAGTCCTGTCCCCAGCAAAACCTGCCCTGCAAAGCTATGAGGGCAGCAAGAAAACACCTTTGGCAGCACTGAGGAAGGCAGGGCTGGTGTGCAATCCTTGCTTGTGGTCTGTGTGCCTACAGCCTTTTGCCTTGGACTAGCAGAAGTATGTGGGAACTCAAAATGTGCTAGTCAACCAGGTGGGATCCTGTTTTGCAAGAGACATGGTGCTAGCAGTGTGTCCAGTGTTGTGGCTGTGCTGGAGAAAGGGGATGCTCTGGAGAAAACAGACTGGTGTCTGAAGAGCTGATTTACCCATGCACAGCCTCTAAGTCCCTGTCTGTCAGCCTGAGGCAGGTCCTGGTGTCCCAGATCACATACTGGCTTGCTGCAGGAATGGTGAGGAAGGAAAGCTAGCTGGCAAGCAATGTCACTCTACTAGCCTGGCCTTTCTTTCTCCCCTTGGTTGCCTTCTGGCAAAAAGGCCTCCAGGAGCTGTTGTGGCGGGTGATGCTGTAAATCTTATGGTGCAGCCAAAGTGTCACAGCATGGAGGCAAGCAAGTAAGGGAAGAGCAAGCCACAGAGAAACACCTCCCAGTAGAGGGGTGAGTCATTGCCACAGCATAACCTGGCACCATGAAGTCACCTGCCAGTAGGAGCAGGGCCTTGGGCGGTTTCATAGCTGGAGTGGGGGTGAAACTGCAGCTTGAGCAGGTTTCTATCTTCTGGGGATAACCTCACTCTTGAGGGTCCCCCATGCTGCAGCCAACAGGTTTCACAGCTATCCCAGGGCTGTGGGGCGAAAGAGGGATGCTGGTCTGGGAGGGCTTCCTGCACAGGGCTTGACCCTGGAATTGCTGCGTTCCATGGAGACAGTACGGAGCTGGGGAGAGAATGAGGATGCTGGAGGTGGGAGGGACAGTTTGGGGGTGCTAGAAGGGGGTGACACAGAGCTTTTCTTGCCACAATGTGAGGTAGGCTTTTTTGGTCTTTTGTGCCAAGGTGTCCCTGATGAAGGATACTACAAGGGCCAGTGTTCCCAGTCCTGGTGAAATAGTGGGAAGTGTTCCATCCATGCTGCAAAGGGAAGGTAGAGCAGTCTGCCTTCACGTCTCTGCCACTTGGGGTGGGCCAGGCGCCGCGATAACGGGGCTGTGGCTGTCACCGCACCCTTAGGAAACATTTGGCTTCAGGCACCTGAACCCATGGGGAAGCGATAACTCCCCAGCTAGCTTGCCATGCCTCGGCTCACACCTGGTCCTATCATGCTTTAGTCATGCTCTGAGAGTTTTTCCACTGCTGGGCCTCAGATAACCTCTTCCCACCCCACTGGCCACAATGTTTGCACTTGTCCTCCTCCACTGGTGCCAGGCTGGAAGACACACACGCCTTGATCCCCAAGCTGGAGGGATGTACATCTCTGGCCTGGGTCTGCCTTTGGCCATGCTTGGCAGCCAGAGCGCAGGCAGAAAGCATGAGGTGTATCCTTCCTTCAGGACTCTGGGGTGGGTGGGCAGTTGGCCTGGAGGGGCCCAACACTGCTTTCCTGCCTGGGCTAAAGGTCGGGGTACATCTCTCCCACAGTTATCAGGTGA
This sequence comes from Ramphastos sulfuratus, assembly GCA_013399055.1. Taxonomy (NCBI): domain Eukaryota; kingdom Metazoa; phylum Chordata; class Aves; order Piciformes; family Ramphastidae; genus Ramphastos; species Ramphastos sulfuratus. Next base: position 195,750 of record WBNM01015578.1, on the reverse strand, counting down.
CAATGAGGTCATCCAGGTTTGGCACTCTGTGCCTCCAGGACAGCAGGAGGTGAATGATGGGGTTGCAGTGACAGGACAGTGTTGTGCTCTCCCCTGGTATCTCCCCAGAGTGCAGAAGCACAGAGCTGTCTTTCCCTGACCTGCTGCATTCCCTGGGCTTTCCATGTGCCCTGGCAAGGCATAGTCCTGGTGCTCCTGGGAGGTGACAGAACTGGGCACATGTCCCTATGTAGGACTCTCAAGGATGGACCAAGTCTGTGCAGTTTGACCAAGGTCTCCAGCTCTGCCCATTTACTCTTCGAAGACTGTGCAAGATCTGGGATGCAGTAGTTTCTGCCCAGTGACACCTCCAGATCCCTCTGAAAGCAGTGCTGTTTGCTCCAGTACCGATCAGATTAGCAGAAGCACCCAGATAATCAGGTCCACACATCTCCTGATGAGGCGAAGCCCTCCAGTGACCCCAGGCTCACAGAGATGTGGGGGAGGTGGGGTGTGAATGACATAGCCCAGCCACCCAAAGTCTTCACCTTTCATGAGGTTAAAAAGCTGCTGCTCTGGGGAGAGGAGTTCAAAGCTGCAGGCTTAGCTTGTTGATGAGGAGTAAATTGATCATCCTGCACTGGGGCAGGGCATGGTGTGGAAGTTGGGCTTTGTCAGGTCAGGCCTAAAAGTGGGGGATATAATCAAAACTCAAGGACATGTAGTGGTCATCTGTCTCTGGATTTTATTTTGGGACTGCTTGTATTTTCTGTAAATGATGTTTATCAGTGTGAACAAACTGTGAATGACCTGCCAGCGAGGGGCAAAAAGGGAGCTCATCTTTCACTGGTCTTACAAAGCTCTCTCTGGAGCAGCAGCTCCAGGCTTGCTAGGCTGGCAGAGCAAGGGTGAGACTGCAAAGGCAGAGGAAGATACCACTGGGAAAGCCCTGTCTTCTGCAGACTCACTTTGAGAAGATCATGGATTCCACTTGGAGGATAGCTGAAGAAAATGATCTCGAAATTATTAGGCCATGCAGGCTGATGGGAGGACTTGGGTGTATGTGGCAGAGCCGAGAGCAAATGGGCAGGACAGGAGAAACCTTGGGATCAGCTTTGTCTTTGAGGAAAGAGGGGCCAGGATGATAAAAGCTGCCTTTGGAAACATGGGAGGGGGCAGAGAAGAGCATATATAACTCCTAGGATAATAGATATTGTTCTGGGGGTGCTGGGACACACTGTCACTCGTTGAACACTGGTGGGAAGGTGATGTGCTAGTTTCTGTGTGAAGGAATTGCTAGTGGGTTGGGGCCAGCAGTAAGCTGAGCACAGCTTGTCTGGCATTGAGGGGCTGAGTGCATCATCCTCGCATGAGGTTCAGCTCACTTGGGGCTGCTGCACAGGATAGGAAATCATTCAGGGACACCCCCATTTCCAGGCTATCTGAGGTGGCTGTCAGATCCCTGTGGATTTATGTGTCCCAGGCTGAAAACTTCTACTTTGGACAAACCTCTGACAGGCAGCCTTACTCCTGCCTCAATCCATTGGGAAGGTTATTTCTCAGTGGCCTTCCTGGGCCCGTACTGCTGTTTCCTCCCTCTTCCCTGCTTTCCCTTTTTTCCCCCCTCCTTCAGGGAAGAGGAAGAAGAACAGTCCTATTAATAAAGCTTTCACTCCTGGCTGCCTGTGGCTTCAGGTAAACACTGCAGTTCTGGAGTGCTTTGGGAGGGTTTTCTTGCCAAGTGTGAAGGCAAGGAGCATACTCTCTGTAAAATGAAGCCAGAACAGGCAGCCTGAACGTGCCACATGGTTCAGTGCCTGCCTGGCTCGCAGCCACCTGGCACAGCTGGCTTGCCACTGGTAAGGCTGACACATGCTGGCGTGGAGAGCAGCAGGGTGTGACTGCCATGAATGAGTGTTTGAGGACTCAGTAGAGAGATGAGAAAACTCCTTATGAGCTCTGCTGGAAACGGGTCAGCCCCAAGACCCCGAGGAGAGTGGGGGAGGTTGGAGCAGTCCTGAGAGCCTTAGTGAGGAGATCGGAAAACCTTTCCTGACACCTGCGGGGAACTGGGGTCAATGCCAAGATCCCCAAGAGAGCAGGGCCCTGTGCCAGGCTGCCCTCGTGCAGGGTGGGCAGTAGGACTGGGGTGTCCCGCCCCTCCTCTGTCTCACAGCTCTGGTGTCTCTGGACAAGGCAGAGTCCAGCAAATCCTCACCGAGGCCACGGGGGCACGGGTACCCCTCGTCCTGTCACCTCGGGCAACTGAGAGGCCAAGGTGGGAGCACCCTCAAAGCCTCTTGCTCCCGCACGCGGGGACACCCGCGGGTCGGCGCGGGGACACCGGTGGTGCCCGGGCCCAGCACGGCTGTACTGCCACCTCCTGGCACGGGAGGATGTCTCGCCTGCAGCGGGCTCTCCACTTGAGCAGGAAAGGAGGTGCACCAGCCCCAAGCGGGCCGGGGCGCTGCCGCTGGGCCGCTGCCAACGCAGCGCCAGGGCAACCGGGCCCGCGGCGCTCGCCGAGGCCTGCCAAGAAGCACTAGCGAGCCCGGACTCCGTAACCCTCACCAACCCCCCCCGGTACATCCCCGAGAGGGCTCCGGAGACTTCCGGGCGCGTCTTGGCGGGAGCGGAAGTGGCGCTGCCCGAGACGCTGTGTTGGTTGGACTGTCCCGGTGGCTGCGGAGCCGGCGCCGGTGGTTGAGCGCGGGAGTGATTCGGGTTGGGGCTTCTGTGGCCCCGCCGTGCCGCCTCGTCCCGCCCGTGTTCCCGCGGACTTCCCGCGGACTTCCCGGGACTCTGTCGTGGGGCTCCGGGCCTCGAGTTCGGCGTACGTGGCCCCCGGACCGGTCGGGTACAAGGCCGCGTTGTTGGGCCTGACGGGGGATGGGGAGGCGACTGAGTGGTGTGTGTGTGTGTTGTACGTAGGTATACGCGTTTGTGTCTATGAACACGTATACGCATGTGTGTGTGTTTGTATGTATATATGTGTGTGTGTGCGCGTATGTGTACATACATATACACACATGCGTGTTTATGTGTGTATGGGGTAGAATCCACAGGAGGTGCACGTTAACTCTGCCCCCTGGTTTCCCTCCCTTCTCCAGAGCTGGAGTGGACTAACAGGACAGCGACAGAGAAAGCTGGCAGGCAGGCAGAGAGATGGCGACGGGCGCAGACGTGCGGGACATCCTGGAACTGGGAGGCGTAGAGTCAGAGAACACAGGCACCATCAACAAAAAGGACATCATCAACTCAGACAAGGTGAACTGCAATGCCTCAGGGGACTGCTGCTTCTTTTCCAGGCACTGCATGACCTTGCATGTAGTATCTAGGGTGAATATTGAAGAAAAAGAATAAAGCATGTTCCCACTATAGTTTGTTTATTTTTGGTCTTCCTAGGAGTATCTGGAAGTGCCTGGAGGGCCCCACTCCAGGGTTCCTGGTATTGGTTCTGTATTATGGCATCTGGAGTACTGTTTAGGCTAGAGCTTTAGAAATGGTGCTTTGATGATCTGGACTTGTGCCCAGGATATTTTCAGCTGCCTCTAAAATTCCCATTTTATATAGAAAGTATGAAGTGTGTCTAGCTCCCAAGCAGGTAGGAATAATATAACACAACACAGTCTGCTTTTAGATTGAAAAAAACCCATTGTCTGACTTAATTGAACAGTAAGTGTCTTCAAACCATGGGAGCAGTCCCTGTGTGGGGAAGGTCTGTGGCTGGGGTTTGGGAGAACTAGAGTATGTTGCCTGTGGGAATGTGGACAAGTTGTTAAGCTCTGTTAAGGACATATGCTGTGCTCTGTGTGGTAATGTGCCATAGTATCTTGTTGCCTTCTATATTTTAAATTTGGGCAAGATCTTGGCTGTCCCATGCTTTGCAAGCTGTTGGGAAGGTTAGTTCGTCAGTTCTGAGATGTGAAGGTGCTTGGAAATGAGTTGAGGGAGATGAAATAATAGAATTGTTTATCTTGGAAAAGACCTTTAAGATCAGTGAGTCCAACTGTTAACCTAACAGTGCCAGTCCACCACTGAACCATTTCCCTCAGCACTGCATCTACATGTCTCTTTTGAATACCTGCAGAGGTGATGACTTGACCGCTTTCCTGAGCAGTTCCTTCCAGTGTGTGATAACCATTTTGGTGAAGGAATTTTTCCTGATGTCCAGTGTAGACTTTCCCTGGCACAACTTGAGGCCTTTTTTTTTTTTTTTTTTTTGTCCTAGCACTTGTTACTTGGGAGAAGATACTGATCCCCACTTTGCTACAGCCTCGTTTGAGCTAATTATAGAGAGTGATAAGGTTTCCCCTGAGCTGTTTTCTCCAGGAACCCGCAGTTCCTTCAACTGCTCTTCATAAGACCTGATAGAACTCAATTCCCTGGAACTCTGTGATACAGGGATGGACAGAATTGAAGTAAAGCCTTTGTACTTGCTTGGGACAAAAAACCCAAACCAAACAAAAGCAAACCACCACATACCTGAGAGTACTTCTGCCTTTGCCTTCACTGAAACATCTCTGGAGAGAAGCACAGTCATTTCACAACTGTCTTTTTGGTCCCAGGACAGAATGTATAATTGCTGTAATGGAAATCTGATAAGTTTCAGTTATTTAAAGGTTTAAATGTTAAAATCAGCATTAATCAGTTGTGTTGAGGAATAGTGTGTCTGGTGAGCAGCTTATTGTCTGGATTCCACCTGCGATGTTGCAGCTGAATGTTCTGAGTTGCAGGTTCTTTGACTTAAATGTTTGTCTCTTAGCTAGTGGAGAGCTATACTGGTGGCTGTCTCTCCTTTTTGGAGCAGAAAATAAGATGAATTTCTTCTCAGATTTACTGTAATGGAAAGGAAGATGAAAGGGAGGTGCAGTGAGAAATTCTGGGATGAGTGCAGGGCCTTAAGTGAAACATCTGAATTTCTGCAGAGTACAGGAACTAAATCAAACCAAAGGTATAAGCCATTATCACATGGAAAGAGCAAAATTACTAATAACAGTCCAGCACTTGCTCAGGAGATAGATCTGTTCTCAATTAGAGAAGAAACAGATTGATGTCTTTAAATCACAAGAGAACCATGAAGTACTTTCCAGTCCATTAGTGACTGAGAGTGTTAAAATAAAGACTGCAAGACATAAAAAACATTTAAATCAGCAGGACAATATAATTTGTTCTCAACTGCTAAAAGAGGTGGCTGAGCTGATCTCTGGCCTGCTGATATTAACTTCTAATAAATCTGGGAACTTTGAGGGAATTCCACAAGCCTGCGTTCAAACAGGTTGTATGGTAACACATGGGTAACTGCCTCAGTTGGCCTTATGTTGCTTCTGGGCAAAGTAATGGACATGCTAGGAGAAAGGTGTTTGATTAAGAGTGAAAAGGTGTTAAATGGGGTTTTGAATTTGCTTGACAAAGGTGACTATATGGATTTAATACAATTTATAATACAGTATTAGTTTTACTGCTATGAAATGTTCTGATTTAAAAGTTGGTAGCATGGTAAACATATGCTTAACAGTAGTGATGTAGCTAGTAGCTTAGAAGGATGGTACAGTTAGCCCAAGTGCTGTGGCTTATGTAAATTAAGTGTACCTTTGGCTTATTAAGTGTAAACTTGGCTTATGTAAATTAAGTGTACCTTTCTCAAATGGTTGTTCCTGTATCTACCTGAAACCAAAGCTGATTACTTTATATACGTGACCTGAGGTGGTCTGTGTCTTAGAAACCATCAGTTCTGGTAAGGCTTTAGGGGCCAGATTGAGACATCACTAAATTCTTAGTATGAAGAAACTGTTAAAAAAAAAAAAAAAAAAATTCCTTGCTGTATAAATGGGAGAGCAGAGGCAGAAATGGGGGGTTCCCATATCTTGTATACTGTACTTTTGTAGGGGATACTGGTAGTTTTGACATAAGGCTATGGCAAGGGTTTGATTAGAACTGGTGAAAGCCGAAGTTGCTGCAGAATAAAGTGACAAAAACTAAGAGATGGAGTATGAAGACATTTTTTGTTGTCTTCTCTAAAAGGTAGGGGATCGCTTAATGAAATACCTTTTAAATATAGGATAATGCTTGCCCAGGGAACAAAAAAAACCTTAGGGTACCAGCCCCTGAAAACTACTACCAGATGTTCAACTTGAAGTGTAAGTGTGTGTTATCAACAGCAACAAGTGTTTGAGTAGTGGTGAGTGCTATCACTGAAAGTAGACACATTTTGTTTGTCAGTCTCTTCTACTGAGACAGGCAATTTCCTGGAGAAACTCAAGGTGTCTAAAGCTAGATAAAAGTGAAAACCATCACAGGGCACCAGGGTACATAGTTTGATGTTCCCTCAGGGATCGTTTTTTTTGAATCTATATTATTTTTTCTTTTGTTTCAGAAAAAATCCAAGAAATCTTCGGAGACATTGACATTTAAGAGGCCAGAGGGAATGCACCGAGAAGTTTATGCACTCCTCTACTCTGACAAAAAGTAAGAGCTTATGAACATCTCTGCAGGGCTAGCCTGGGCAGGGCAGCATCCTCTTGAAACCAAGCAGACAGTCTTGCTTCCTGGATTCATTCCCCTTTGTGCTTGGCCCATGCCTGTGCCCTTCTCTTAGGCAGTCATGAACAGTGTCTGTCTTCTGTCTTCTAAATTTCAGGGGTTTGCTCTGCGTAGAAGATTAATTAGCTACAAGTACAATAGCCTAGTGCAGACAAGGCAGTGTTCTCACCCATCTGTATCTGTCTCTCATTCACAACTAGGAATAGCAACTACTTTTATTTCTGCAAAGAGTTCTGCCGCAGGCTGTTATAGGTTGTGCCCTTGCTTCAGAGGTCTCTTGCATAGTTTATTTTCCACTGGTTTATTTTCCATTGGTTCTCTTTGAGTCTATCCATGCTGAGTATTCTGTCCTCCAATGCAGGAAGCATTGCAGTCTGGGAAGTGCAAAACCTGTAATAAAGCTTAAACTGAGATTTTCCCACCCTAAACATTGTGGTGACAGATCTGACTTAGTCCGAAATTGCTTTGGTTTTGTCTTGGGCTGCATTTTGCTTCTTGTCAGCCAGTGCTTTTCTCCACCACAGGGATGCACCTCCACTGCTGCCAAGTGATACAACTCAGGGTTATCGAACAGTCAAAGCAAAACTGGGGTCCAAGAAAGTCCGACCTTGGAAATGGATGCCTTTCACCAACCCAGCAAGAAAAGATGGAGCAATGTTCTACCACTGGAGGAGAGCAGCAGAGGAAGGGAAGGACTACCCTTTTGCCAGGTTCAATAAAGTAAGTGGGAGCACTTTCAAGCAAAGGCATATAAATAGCATCTGGAAAATACCCTCTGGTCAGCTTCTTGAATATCCAGACAGGAAGTTCGTTCTTTCAACAAGTGAAGGCTGAGTTAGGTTTGGTGATTGCATTTTAAATTGCAAAATGGCCTGCAGCCTCGTGACCAAAGGCTATGATGTCTCCAAATCGTTCAAGCTGAGTGGGCTCAGTATGTGTTCAGAGCTTGCTGAACACCTCTGCGTTTCAGGTGTGCAGCCATTGATTTGGTAAGGAGGCACTCTGCCATCCAATTGACTTTCTAACCAACATCCTCCCACTGATTACAGGCTCTGCATAGTAAAAGATACTCAGTTCTCACCGAGACATTAAAGCCATAAGCCTTGTTATTTCACCCAGTATGAAAAAAATTGCTTGAGCTTTGTGGCCAGAAAGCTGGCTTGCAGCCTCTTGGCCAAGTTCCAGCACAGATGCTGAGTTATGTTGCATTCCCTCTGAAATTGCTCCTGTGGTATCAGTGTGGTGCAGTACCCTCTTCTTTGCGTCTCGTATTAAATTGTCACAATATGTTGTTGTAATCTCCTGCTGTCTTTTGTCCCAGATGTATCTGCTTTGAGTGGCTGGGGCTTTCATGTGTATGCACAAAGCAAACTACATCAAGATTTATACTTCAAAGTCAGGATCTCTTAAGTCAGGAAGGAGCAGAGTTAGGGTGCCTCTGTAATGTAATTTAACTCCCTTCATGATGCAAATATGAAGGGGGAAAAAGGACGTCAGTGCTAACACAATTCCTCAAAAGCTCTGCTTGCGTGCAACTGTATACAACATTTAAGTTTGTAACCCACAGAGCACCAACTTTAACAAAGCCTGGCTTCCAGCAGAGTTAAGTGGTTGGTTGACCTTCTGTGTTAGAAGGCTGAGGTTCTGACTGATGCTTTTCCTCTTGCTGGGATATTGGTAAGAGCCTCCTGTGATATCTCTTCTCTGATGTCTAGGGTGGAAGTCTGAAGCATGACTCACTCAGTCAAGGTACTAGCCTAGCTGAGTGAAACTTTGTGAGTGTAATTGTCTCTAAGACTACTGCTCTTAGAGTTTTGGCTGAGTTCAACCAAGTTTATCAGAGGAGGCCACGCATGGCTCTTGTAATTACATGATTCCAGTTTCCCTAACTTTATCATATACCATGAATTGACAGACAGAAGGGCCTTCAGCAAGGCTGCAGCCTTGAGATTAGTGGTACAGATCTCTGCCATCTGCACATGCACAATTATATAATATTAGGAGCATGTGGATGCATGATTGAGAGGGTAGAAGGCACTGAAGAGGAGTTTCACAGATACTTGCTCTGTCAGAGGAATTTTATTTACTCTTCCAGACTCTTCTCTGGGTTCCTTCTCACATATTTGGTATTTCTGCCCAAATCTCTTGCTTTCCTTGGCATGAACCCATTTTCCTGTGTAGCTGTGCTGTCAGTCACTCAGACTCTCTAACCTGGCTCCTAGGTCACTGCTCAGCTGCTTTCCTTTTCTCTGTGCTTCCAGTCTCCAGACCAAATCCTTTTTATTCATTGTGAGATCCAAAATGTAAACTTAGGTTTCACAGTGTACACCACAGCTGTAATCAGGGGTGTGAAATAGGAGTATCAAAGTAGCTTCACTGGTGTCAGAGCAAAGGCCTCTGTCAACTGATACTCTGTTTCTGGCTACTGTTAGTAAAGGCTTAGAGAAAGAGCATGAGAATGTGGTCTTTGGCTTAAGGATTTCTTACCTTGAAATTTGTCTAATAAATTTTTGCTAGGTACATTCAAGGCAGAAAGCTGCTTTGTGAATATCCCATGGTAATGAGTTCTTTGGGTTAGTTTTGTGTGCTGTGCAGAAGTGCTTTCTTCTATTTGTTTTAAACTGCTGCCTTGGGGTTTCGTTTGGTGCCTCTGAGATCTTCTGTTACATGATGTATTAAATTGTCCTTACTATGTACTATGTTTTCCATAATTTGGCATACATGTGCTCTTCTGTGCCTTGTCTTACCCTTTTTTGTTCTCAAATACCATTTCTTTTCAAATGGTGGACTGTGAGTGAGTGTTTCACTCACGGAAGTATGGTGTGTTTATACACTGCCTGTGTTTCTCTTATTTCTGTGATAATTTTTACTATTTAATTTGTCTTCACCACTACTAGGCTTGTGCTGATATTTTCACAGAACTTTCTCACAACTCCAGGATCTTTCCTGAGCAGTTTCAGATAATTTAATGCACATCACTGTGTGAGTTTACAGTGTGAAATGCAGGACCAAGAGTTTTCCGGGCTGTTGAGTCTTCTTCTTGGCTCCTTTCAGGCCCTGTACCATCCAGTCACTTTCATAAACTGATCAAGCACTTGGCTTTTCCTACTCCCATGTTTCCTTGGAAAACTGTTCCAGACTGTCTCTGCTCCATTTCCCATTTCCAGGTTAAATTTTCCATGTTTAAATTGGCATTTATTTGCAAGCCAATTTATTTGTCCTTATTTCAGTTGTTGTTTTCTTCCCATGAGTATTCTTTTCATTCCATTGAGCATACTTGAAGCCTGCAGTCAGATTCCCTTCCAGACATCCTTTGCTAGGCTCCTTTCTCCTCCAGTCTGCTGTGGGAAGACAAGCTCCCCACCCTGTTACTCATCCTCATTGCTCTTCTCAGTTCATCTTTCCTGAACAGGGGTCAGTAGAGTTGTAGTTGGTATTCCTGCCAAGTTCTTGTGCAACTGAAATGCTGCCAGGTTCTGCTGGAAATCCCTCTCTGGGGGTAATTTACATTTTCTTGGATATGTTGAATTTGGACTTATAGCCATCCTGTGGCTGGCTCAAGCTTTCTGTCTGATGAGTTCCCACCTTCTTACTTCTCAGCAGTTCTCACCTGAGCATTCAGAGGCTGAGGAGGTGTTTTGGGGACTGCTCTTTGCTCTTGTCCTGTCCTCTTCTTTGATCAGTCATCTGCTACCTTCAGTTCACTGTGGAGGGTCCTGCTGGCTCTTTTTGTATGTGTATGCTACTCTAGATTTTTTTTCCTTTTCATAGGACATCCTTTTAGTAGAATGGCTTTTCTCTCAGCATAGGAAGGACATGGAACTGTTGGATCAGGTCCAGAGGAGGGCCACGAAGATGATCAGAGGGCTGGAGCAGCTCTGCTATGAGGACCGGCTACAAGAGTTGGGGCTCTTCAGCCTGGAGAAGAGAAGGCTTCGAGGAGGCCTTACAGTAGCCTTCCAGTATCTGAAGGGGGGCCTACAGGAAGGCTGGGGAGGGACTATTTACAAGGTCTTGTAATGACAAGACAAGGGGCAATGGGTTTAAACTGGCAGAAGGAAGATTTAGACTAGATGTCAGGAAGAAGTTCTTTCCAGTGAGGGTGGTGAGACACTGGAACAGGTTGCCCAGGGAGGTTGTGGCTGCTCCCTCCCTGGAGGTGTTCAAGGCCAGGTTGGACAAGGCCTTGAGTAACCTGTACTAGTGGGAGGTGTCCCTGCCTATGGCAGGGGGTTGGAACTGGATGATCCTTGAGGTCCCTTCCAACCCTACAATTCTATGATTCAAGATTGAGATGACGTGTATGCCCATGAGATTTGATGTGCTTTAAATCTAAATGATGGAAGAAGGGCAGTAGGACCTAAAGAGAATGTTATTTGGAGGATCAGAAATGCTTCTCCTAGTTGTATGGAGTTGATGAGGATGGCTTTTCTGGTGTAGTATTCAGGAAGGCATAGAGGTGTGGAAGCAAGTGTACTGCAGCATGTTTGGTTGTAGAGGCAGGATCTCCTCAGGATGAGCAAAGGTCCACTGCTGGTAGTGGAAAGGGGTAAGAGGAAGGCACAGGCTTGTTTACCCTTTTGCTTTACCATGTGCTAGGACTTCCCCTAATACACTGAGTATTTTTACTGTTCCTTTACTACCCATGTGATACTTATGTTCTGGATAGAACCTTTGCAGTGACCGTTCCAGGCTGGGGACAGAGGGATAGGTTTGGCCTTTTAGGCACCTGAGGCACTCAGAGAGTTGAATTTGGCCCTGTAGCTCCCCTGGAGAAAGGGTGGATGAGGAAGGGAGGAACAAAGTTATTTGCCAAGTTTGTGGCCCTCAGTTGTACAGCACCCAGCCTTTCATATTTTCATGACACTGTCTGCACCAAACATGAAAGATGTGGGTAGTGTATCAAAGCAGAAGGTGTGCAAAGGCAAGGAGCTACCACTCCTTGTCTTTCCCGTTCTGCCCATACAAATGAGCGTGTCCCACCCCAAGTAAAGAGTCTACTGTTGGACCAGTTTTTGTCAAGGTATTGGTGCTGCTATTTGTGAGGAGTGCTGTCTGAGCCCTGATTTCACTGCCATGTTAGCCTGATAATTTTGAAATTTGTAGTCAGGATATGAGCTGCTGACCTCTGCCTCTGTCAGCCACCTGACATAAGTTTCAGCATCCCAGGCAACAGTTCTTAGTAGACTCCCCAGAATCTCATGCTTGTGCTTCTGAGGTCATGCATTGCTCCTTACCAAGTCCTTTTCCTGCCCATCACATTTTCTAGCAGAACCCTTTACTCAGGGCCCTGGCATCCCCCTCCTGTCAGCGTGCTGCTCTTGTTCTTAGCTGAAGTATCTTGATCTGTGTCAGCTGGCAGTGAGAAGGGCAATGATGCAAGAGACCTACCATGTTTTTCTTTTCTCTGCATAGACAGTACAAGTACCTGTCTACTCAGAGCAGGAGTACCAGATGTATCTCCATGATGATGCGTGGACCAAAGCCGAGACAGACCACCTCTTTGACCTGGCCCGACGTTTCGATTTGCGCTTCGTGGTGATCCATGACCGCTATGACCACCAGCAGTTCAAGGTGAGTCCCAGGGGCCAAGGTGCTGCTATGGCACGTGCAGGGCTTGCTGCACAGCAAAGACCAAATTACCCTTTATATCAACTTCATTAGGGGAAAATAATGAATTATTGGCAGCAAGGAATATTGGATTTCCAGCACAGGGCATTGCTGCTTGCTGTGTTTGTAATTAAATCGGCTTTGACTTGTGCTTGTTCCTTGTTGTGTTTTATTAGAAAGTTAGAAGGTTTGCTTTTACCAGGAGAGCAACTCATCGTTCCTTGAAGATAAAGCAGCTGGGGAGTTTGTTTAGCTGAGTGGGATAGATGTCCTGTGTTCCAGTCTAAGCCCTGAGAGAGGGGGTCTGCTAACGGTCCTTGGGGGTTGAATTTTGCCTGGTGCTGCTCCTGACTTGTGGTCTGACCTGGTGCAGGGTTTATGTCATCTCAGCTGTGAAGTAGGGACCATCAGTGGTCTGAAGATGTAGCCCTGGTGTTGTCATTGTAAATCTCCTGTAACTGCTGGTTCCATGCCTCCTGGTGACAGGGAAGAATGATGTGACTCCTTCAGAAGAGCTCTAAATGCTTGAGTATCTTGTTGCCCTCCGAAATCTTCACATGAAGAGCCTGTAGCAAAGCGAAATAACAAGATTCCTCTCATCTGGGCAGCCCAAACACCTTTGGTGCTTGGAGTAAGAGAACAGCTCAGGCTCCATGCAACAGTGGGCAATGAACTTTTCCAGCTGATACCTTCTTGGTTATGACTTGAATGCCCATTGTCTGGAGCAGCTCAGGAGAGACATCCCATGTGCTTGTCACAGTTTACTGTTTGCAGATTATCTTCTGAGACAGCTGTCCTTGCATCCTTTTACCTGGAAGTGCTTCACTGCTGTATTGTCTCTAACCCTTGGCTGTACTGTTGAACCCTCTGGTGTTAAAGCAGTAGCTATGAACCCATGACAGTTAATTCACTCTGTTCACTGCGAAACTCCCCCTTCCCTGTGATTCCAGTGGGACTGGCAGGGCTCCTTCTTCATCTTCCTCCTGGGCACTGTGAAACACCCTCCAGCTGGTGGTTCTTAGCTGACTACTGCAGAACTGTTTACTTGGTTCTTCCTTATTTCTGTGATATCTTCTGTAGAAAAGATCAGTGGAGGACCTGAAGGAGCGATATTACCACATCTGTGCCAAACTGGCTAATATTCGTGCAGCTCCAGGCACAGACCTGAAAATCCCTGTCTTTGATGCTGGCCATGAGAGACGAAGGAAGGAACAGCTGGAAAGGCTGTACAATAGGACACCAGAGCAGGTAACTTGTGGAATTTAACGAGAGCATCACTGCTACAGAAGATTTGTGATAAGTTGGATCAGTAGGTGGATGAAATAGACCAGAGGATGGAAAAGGGAAAGAAAGGGCAAGAAAAAGAGCAATACTTAAGTACTGCTTTTGTTGTTGAGTTCCTGTCATTTTAAGGGATATGAAAGGAGAGTAACTGAGAAGCCTGACTATACAGGAGAGAGGGTTGGTTGAGCAACAGAATTATGGTCTCTGGTAACTGCCAACACCTTCTCTGTGACACTTAATGTGCTAGTCCTCTGAATGGAAAAAAAATCTTAGATCAATTTCCTTATGAGTTCCTAAGTTCCATTGGGAGAGAACTATTTCCTTTAGAGTAAAAATCTTGTCAGAAAACATCAGAGACTGTAAATCCTTGTGTTTAATTCTCCTTTTCTCTGTGTAATGGTCCCAGGGTTTAGAGGTGTGTGTTCCTTAAAGGCTGGGGGAGAGCATTCTTTTCTGTTAGTAGTTCTCTCTAATGACAAGCTCCTAAGTTCTGCTTGTCCTTCCCACATTTGCACGTGTTCTGACAGACATAGCTGGTCTGGGTTCTCTATGTTTGGGGAGGAGAGCTGGCTTTTCACAATGCTGCATTTGCAACTACAGTATATTTGAGGATTTTGCCCTTCTATTTGTGCTCTTTGTCTGGAGATGGGACTAATCATTTATAGATGCTGCTGAAGGGTGCATCTCCAGTGTTGTGGTACAATACCTGCCAGTTTGTAGACTGGCATTGCCGTGGATGAGGATAAGGCTACGATGGAGTAGGGGAGCTTAAAGTCATTCCCCAGCTGACCCAGGAGTAGACCTGTTATCGGTAGATGGCCCCCTTGCCTTGCTAGGCCTCTGCTACTGGTCTGGTTGGCTTTACATGCTCTGGTCTGCAGGTGGCAGAAGAAGAATACCTCATCCAGGAGCTCCGCAAAATCGAAACTAGGAAGAAAGAGAGAGAAAAGAGAACCCAAGACCTGCAGAAGCTCATCACAGCTGCTGACACTACCACTGAGCAGAGACGTGCTGAGCGCAAGGCTCCCAAGAAGAAACTACCACAGAAGAAGGAGACAGAAAAACCTGTAAACATTTTAAACTTTTTTTCCCCCTCTTCCTCTGCTTATGTTGTGTCTGGGTAATGTGTTTCCTACTAGGATCAGGCTCTCAGCTCTTCTGGGGGAAGTATCTGCTGGATGCCTTATGCAGTTGCTTTTTTGGAAGGCAGACTGGTCTAAGGCAGCTATGGCCAGAGTCCTCTGGTGTGCTGCCTGTCTCTCTCTTGTTTGAAAACTGCTGGTTTGAGTCCTGTTTTCCTTTCCCTGACTGAGAAATCAGGTGAAATTATGCCAGCTATTCATGAATCACAGCAGGGAGAAGCATCTGTCTCCATGCTTTTCCCATGTGTATTCTGGTACTGCTGTGCAGGGTTGTCCAACAAACAGGTTATCTTTCACTTGCCCTTTTTTTTTTTTTAAATTCAGATTTCCCTTTACCATTCTTGGGTCTCACCAGCATCTGCACAAGCTCAGTACATGCCCTTCTCCTGATCCTCAGCTGTGATCACAGCAACCCTGTTGGTGTACTCAAGAAGCTATTGTTTCTTATTTCTTCCTGAGCTGAGCTTAAGTCTAAGGAGCCCAGAACACATCTTTCAATTCACAGTTGATGTTACCTCAATTTATCTTTCTGGAAAGAAGACAGTGTGAACTAAACTAAATTCATTACCTTCAGTAGGAAAGGGCTGGTAAAAAATCTCAGATGTTTCCAGTGAGCCCCTCAGAATTCCTGTCCCTCCATCATGTGAACAGAGCACTTGTGTCATTGTCCTCCAGCAGAGTCTATGCTGGGAAAGGAGAGAAGCAGTAAACACTAGACAGTAATTGCTTGTTGAAGTGTGTCTAATGGCCACCACTTCCTTAAAACATTGTTTGATTGCCCCTCTGCCCCTCTATGTAATTAATATAATATTGCAGTGCACCTTGTGCTTTGAACTCCCTTGAGGGTTGAGCTGATAAAGCTCAAGCATGTCTAGTGTATCTCCTTCTAAAGAAAGCAGCTGGTTGGTGATGGTTAAAAAAAAAAACAACAAAAAAAGAGATGGGGGTGGTGAAGAATGGGGCTGGAAAGATGCTGAGGATGCCAAGGTGAGGGAGTCCAGCCCTAAGTATTGCCTGTTGGCTGGTGCCTGTCTGCAGGCATATAGTGGATAGGCACGCCAGGGTGGGCAAAGAAGCAGTTTCTGTTGTTGCAGTAGCATCATTTCAACCATGACAGAGTCCATTAGGAGTCAATTACCAACTATGGCTGGGAAATGTTAAGAAAAAAATTGCATTTTAACTAAGAATTTGAATCGGGAGCTGCATCAGCATCATTTCAACAAAAGAAAATCATTTACCAAAGAGTCAATTGAGGTTGAAGCGTTTACAGCATGTACAGGAGCACCAGGCAGAAGAACCCATTTAATTGTTTATGTGCTGAGTGCAGTCAGAGCTGTCTGGGCAAAGCAGCCATGCTGATTTACCCTCACTGCTTCTGTCAGGTGTTCAGCAACAGGCTAAGGTGCAGAGTCTGAAAGGCAGCAGAGAGGACTGGTTTTTGGTCACAGCCTTGTCTCTGATAATCCAAGCAGGGTTGCTACATCCAGTGAAAGGTCAAAGTGATCCCTGCAAGCTCGTGAGCCCTGCTGGTAGTTAGTATTTTTCCCACAATGGTCGTATTTAGACATCTCTTCCTGAGGCCTTTGTTGGACTGACCACAGATAACTGAAGAAAATCTTAATGCCTTGCCATACAGAGCAGTTTGCAAGGTGCCACCTCAAGACCAAGAAAGATAGCTCATAGAGATGTGAAAGTCATTGACGGGGAACTTAAGGAATTGAGTCACTGTCCTTCAGCAACTCTTATGATCTTGGGGCAGCTGGGTTGTCTCAATTCCTGTCTGGAATGAACAACATCAAGCTGCAGAGCCTCTCTGCAGAGAAGTGTGGGAGCAGCAAGGCAAAGACCATCTCCAAAGAAACCCGGAGATTTGAGGAGATTCCTTCCTTTGGAAATGTGTGATTGAGCATGCATTCTGCAGAGATTGTGGCTGTTCTTAGATTGAACCATGAGTATCACTGACCCATTGGGCATACCCCACACAATTCAGTGCCACAGGGCCCTGCAGATAGCCTGGTTTAATAATTTAAAAGTTTGCTCACAGCAGCACACATATTTAAGGGATTGAATTTAGGTTTTTTTTTTTTCCCCATTTGTTGAAATGCAACCAAATGCTCTACTGTCTAGCAGCAGCGTTGGGAGTTTGCTGCTTGGTATTGCTGTGCTTAAAGTGTGAAGTGGGGGAAGAAAGAAAACTGTCTAATGAGTGGAAAAATGACAAAACGTGTATCAACAGCAGGCCTCCCTGGAGGGGTGCAGCCCTTGCATCCTCGCTAATGGGCTCGTGTCTGTACAGATCAGAGGTTTCTCAGCTCATTCCTTAGAGGACTTGTAGTCAAAAGGCAAGATTTAGGGAAGTCCTGAACTGTTTTGATCAGTGAAATGAGGATTGTATTATGCAAATAGGTAGGCATCTGTTAGTACAAGGAGAACCATTTAGGGTTAGGGTTTAAGATGCTGAGGATGGGTGTAAGGTTCTGTATAGACCAGTGCACGTAGGCCGGCCGTAGAAAAATGCTTGAGCTCTCCAAAGATGCCTTGAACTTGGGTATTTTTCTCAGTGAATCGCTTGGGATTGTCCCACTGAATCCCATTGCTTGGGGCTTTCCTCTTGCCTCAGCTCTGACATGTGGCTGTGGCAGGTGGTTCTCTGTCATAGGAAGCAGCGTTTCCCCTTCAGATAGTCTCTATGAAATACTGTGTTTCCTGTGTTTCCTTCATCAACACATCCTGTTTCGATTTCTTTCAGGCTGTTCCTGAGACTGCTGGCATCAAGTTTCCTGACTTCAAGTCTGCAGGTGTCACGCTACGAAGCCAGAGGGTAGGTTATTGTCCTGGTCCTTTGGCTTTCAGTCTGCATATCTGTCTCCTCATCTCTTATCCTTTTATAGCTAAAGAAAGTCAAGCTGTTGCCTCTAAAATAAGAAAGGAATTTCACAAATGTGGAGACTCAGAAACCTGGAATGCTGGCTCTGTGAAAGCCTTGCAGTGACACCTAAACTTGCTGCTGTTCATTATTGGTGTGTCTGCTCTGCTGTTAGACACATGTGACAGACCCAAAATGGAGCTGTCTGGTCCAACAGCTCATGGCCAAACACAGTAGGCCTCATAGAGCACAGGTATTAGTACCTGAGAGATGGTTCTAAGAGCTGGATGTACAGGTTGTGTCTTGAAAAAAACAGACACGCACACAACTTTTAGACTTCTATTTCCATTATTTTCAGAAAATACTGTGGGGAAAAGCCCCTCTGTTCATTCTGTTATGCAGATATCCCCAGAAAGGGACTTTATTGCTGCATCAAGTGTTGCAAGACTCGATGCCTGTCTCTTAGAGACAGGTTTTGGGATACTGAGTAAGTTAAACCTGCCTGGCTGCATGAATGTTTTCAGAAGGGTTTGGATAACAAAATCCTGTTTGCTCAGTGCCAGTGCTTACTGTTTTCTTTTTTTTTCCTCCTTCTCTTTTTAAAAAAAATTTCTCTCTCTCTCTTTTTTTTTTCCCCCTTCTCTTTTTTTTTTCCCTTTTTTTTTTTTTTTTTTTTCCCTAGTGAAATAATCCTTAGTTGCTTTATTGTAGCAGAGGTGGAGAAGTAGTTTCCTTTCCTGGCACCCTCACTTAGTATAGTAATTTTCTAGGTCACCTCTAAAGACTGTTTTATGAATGTTCTTTTGGTGTCAGAATAGTTTCAGATCTTGGTGGGAACACCCTGAACCTATTGATAGAAATGTGTTTAGGGTCATGCTGTTTCATTGTATGGGGGCTTGTGCATGTGAGATGTGGTGTGCCTCAGCAGTGTCACTGCTGGGAGACCCCTTTAGTGCAACCACCTGCAGGCTACCTGTTTGAGAGGCTGCAGCTTTGGGGAAGTCACAGGCAAGACTGCAGTACACGTGTTGAGATTTATGGAGACGTGGCAGATGTGTTTTTTGGCACTGAAATAAATAGCGTAATTTATGGAGATTGATTTGGATTTTGAAAACTAGTAAGTGGTGGTTGATCTTTCTATTTTTTTTTACCCTTTCTGGAAGAGAAGCTGAGCAATAACCTATCAGTGATGGAACCATCTGGCACAGCCAGCAGCCTTTTTGTGTGCCAAGCAGGCAATTCATATCCTAGTCTTTGTGAAAATGGGATGCTACATGCTTCTCCCTAATGTCCACAAAAAAGCAATGATGAGTTGAGGCATCCAGTCTGATTCAGCAACTTTCATCCTGCAGTACCCAAGCTGCTGAGATGACCTAGAGCAACTTTCTTGGCTCTGCTGGAAAATTTTAAGGTGATAAACGGTATTATTAGAAGTACCAGTGGTTTGCAAATTGAAAAAGATTGCAAATCACTGATATAAGTGAAAAACCCAGCACTTTGTTGCTTGGAAATGTGAAGCCTGCCTCCAACCCAGCAAAATGAATGAATTTGTGTCTTTTAGCCAGTCACCTGTTTAAGTATTCCTTAAGTTTTTAAAACAGGGAGCTAATGCTTCACATAAAGGTGTTGGGGTACACGAGGTCAGTATGGTCTTTTTTGAGCTGATAAGAGATGCCAAAATGCTCAGTGGTGTAGTGTTGACAGTCCATGCTAATTTGAGTTACTTTACTTGTGGATTTATGTAGCAAACCCTCTACACACCAGTGGTGTGAAATTCCCAAGGGTGGGAGCCAACTAGGACTAAGTGAGGAATTTGTGTGCTATGCTGGAAACTTGTACTCTGGTAATATCCAGTGTAATATTTTGCCCTGAGCACATTGGAAAGTGACTTCTAAAGGCTTGTGACATCCTTCAGTAAATTCTTTTGCCTGAGTACCTACAGGATTCATCACCTAGGGGCTTCTGTTGTCCTCCTTTATTTCGTTCTTTGCTGCTGTACTTTACGCCTTCATAGTTAGATGGAGTTGGATTTTGCACTGAGATCAGGAACTCAACCTCTGTCACGTGTGAAAAATGTACCATATCATCCCCAAGATAATAGCACTTACTTTTTGATTAGAGCTATTTTTTTCCCTTGAAGATTTACAATTAGTCTGAAAATATGAGTTAAAATTAATTTATAGAAATGAATCCTTGAAGAAGTAGTTAGCAATCTGCAATCAACTTAATTTGTTCCCAGTAGCTTTTATGACAGTAGCCCTGGTTTTTCAAATTCCTCCTGTTGTTAAAGCTTACAAAATCTTATGCACAGGCCAAATTTGAAGACTTTCCCCCCCTGCCCAGGATTAATGGTCACTTATGGCCATTATTCTTCATAACTGAAAGTTTCTCCTTCAGCAGACACTGAAGAGTAATCTTCTCCAGTGAGTTAGACAAGCTGCCTTCTCTCACAATGCCTTCAGTCTCCCATTGTTCTCCATGGGACTGTGGCCACAGGCAAAGAAGGCCACAGCCCCTGTGCCCTTGCTCTGTGTGGGATTTCCCCTCTGCCTCCCGACAGCACAGACTGCAAGTTTCTCTGAGGCAGTAGGAAGCTGGGCATTGTGAAAAGGTTCATCTTAATTCGAGGCAGTGTATTGCCTTGGTGCCACTGAGAGCAGGAGGCAGTACAGATGTTTTGGAAAGGGGTAAGCCTTTCATGAGTATCTTGAAAAGGCTTTTGCCTTTGCTGTTATGAAAATAACACCAGAAATATGTTATTGATCCTAAGTGTTACTTCTGGAAAACTTCTTGTTACACTAGGTCTGCTCACATGCAGGGCAGACAGCCAGAGTCAGGTGAAATGAGAGGTGGATAGGGAATTCGTAAAGGGAAAGGAGAGGAAGAGACTAAAGGGAAAGCAGGGAGCTATAAGAAAGGAAATCTTTACTGAGAATTTACCTGAAGGAAAGGAAAATGGGAGATGCTGAACTTGAATCTTTTCCGGGTCCCAAATAAATCAACAGTAACCAAACATTTATGCAGTATCGTGTTGCTTCTGTAGGTCAGAGCTCAGTTTGTTTTGAATTCACCACAGTGTTTCTGTACCCTGGTATGTTCAGCTTTCTTTTAAGTTTAACCTTTGTCTTTGTCTTGTTCAGAGCACTTGACTTTGGCATATTGAACATTTCTCCAGTGTCTCTTAAGTTGCTTATCTACTCTCAGCCTTATCTGTGAATTTTAACTTAAGATTTTGTTAATGCTACTGAATTGCTGCATTAGTGCTTTTAAGAAAGAAGATGATGGACAGAAAAGGGTGCATGTTTGTCCCCAGTGCTGCATCTTGAGGTATGAGTCTGTGCCCTTGCTCTGTTATCATGGGTTTGGAAATGAACTGGAAGAGAATTGACTGAGTGATGTCTCATCTGGAAACAAAATGAAACTCCAGGATGAAAAGAAGTTTGTACAGAACTCAACCTACAGAAAAGTCTGAGGGATGCTCCAGCTTAGTCATTCAAAGCTGGCCACCTCTCCTCAGAGACAGCTTTCAGCCAGAGCCTGATTTGTTAACTGGGATATCGTAGACAATTTGCCAGTCAGATCGATTAAAAAAGTAAAGGAAGGAAAATCACAGGTACAGCTTTAGTATCCATTGATTCAAATATCCACACTTACCAGCATTTAAATCACAGAATATCAGGGGCTGAAAGGGACCTCGAAAGCTCATCCAGTCCAACCCCCCTGCCAGAGCATGATCACCTATACCAGGTCACACAGGAACATGTCCAGGTGGGTTTTGAGTATCTCCAGAGAGGAAGACTCCACAACACCCCTGGGCAGCCTGTTCCAGTGTTCTGTCACTCTCACAGTAAAAAAATGCCTCCTCATGTTTAAATGAAACTTCCTATGCCTCAACTTCCACCCTTTGCCCCTTGTCCTGTCATCAGGCATCACTGAGCAGAGCCTGGCTCCATCCTCCTGGCACTCACCCTTTACATATTTATAAACACTGATGAGGTCACCTCTCAGTCTCCTCTTCTCCAAGCTAAAGACCCCCAGCTCTTTCAGTCTGTCCTCAGAAGAAAGATGCTCCATTCCCTTAATCATCTTTGTGGCTGTGCCCTGGACTCTATCAAGCAGTTCTATGTCCCTCTTGAACTGGGGGGCCCAGAACTGGAATACTTAGTAGCCTGCTGAGCACTTTTTTAGCCGTGATTAGCCGTGATTAAGCCGTGATTAATAAGTGAGAGTTTACCTGTTTATGTGTGTGTGTGAGTTCTCTTTCATTTTCCTTTGTTCTTGGAGTGGAAACTGAGTGCATTCTGCAGCTCCAAGGTGAACAGTACTTCTAGAGGAAGATGGGCTTGTATGTATGTGTTCAGACATGTTTCTTCTCCATATTTGATCTGACCCACAATGACATGGCCAAGCACGCCACCTGTTTACTTTACATCGGAGGCTGTTGGCTCGGTTCCTTCCCTGTCATTAATGCAATCCCAGACCTCATCGGCTGCGAACGTGTGAAACATCTGTCTGTCCTCCTGTGATCAATACTGTCCCTTCAGAGGTTCAGCTTTGGAAGCAGTTCCATAAAATAGCCATTATTTTTATTTGGATTTGATAAATTTAATTACTTGGAGCAATTAATAATTTATTTGTTTTATATTGATTGCACTTCAAGGCATTCTGACATCAGTCTGATGGAGATCAGCACACCCTTATTAGGTGGGAAAGTTTATGTTTCCAGATCTCAACATCCCATGGATTAGTTTAGCTGAGATGTGCTTGTTGCTTCTGCCAGCAATTTTTCATCAGCAAAGTTGTGCGTTTTGTGCTCTGCAAGAGAGTGGCTGAGAGTAATTTCCATGGGGAGCCTGAGGGGGAGTGTGGAGGGAAGTAGTGGTCTCATTTCTGTGAGTAAAACTGACCAACAAATGATGCAGGGCTGGATCGAATTTGTGTTGTGGCATTGCCATCTATTTGTTGTATTACATGACCTTTAATTAGGGCCAAGAGAGTGCTGGTGCATTTACTAATCAAACTCCTGCCTGTGGAGAGTGAAATAAGATGAAAATATTGAAATATTTATTTTTGAAGAGAACAGCAAAGGATACAAAATCTTGAATGAACTGGAGAAGGTGAATCCAGCACTTCCTCCGCTCTGATTTTTAGCTAGACCGAAAGGCAGTTAATATTAAATTGCTGAAAGAAAATGCATCCCTCACCTCTCTGGTGTGGGAGAGCATCTGGACCAAAGCCTTAGTAGACTCTTGGGTATAAAGAGAGCACTCTGGGTATGGTAATGGGGCCTTTTAAAGTAAGTTGCAGTTCTGGAAAGGACACGCTGTGTTGCTGCTTCTCTTGAATTGTCAGGTACCAAACAGTGTCTGTGCAGTATGAGGCCTTGGGGACCTTTGTCTGCCAGTCCTGGACTGATTTGAGAAGCTTTTACTACCTTTGTGTGCCCATAGTGACACAGTGTTAGGTGTCATTTGTCAGGTAATCTGATTATAGCTTGCACAGAGCACCATATATATTACTTTTTTCTTTCGTTAGCTTAACCAGTATAATGATTGGAGCATAATTAGTCACTGTGGGGTTTTTGTATTTGTGTAAATGTAGTTTCAGGTAGGTTATTTAAGAAAAAGGCAACATCAGTTCCAGACTAGATGCATGTTTTGCCACAGTTTCTTGGATTTATGTGTGATCTGGAAGTTTACTTAATATACTATGTGAAACTGTCCTTGGAGTTCTCCCTCCTGTGGCCTATCTTAGGGCTCACCCTGTGATCATAGCACACTTTTCTGTGCTCCTGCCTTGTTTCAGTCAGATGCAAATCAGAGACTGCAGCCATTTCCATTTTCTGCAGCTGCCTCTACAGGACTCAGCTCACTTTCTGGTCCTGTAGTAAAATGCAGGGGTAGAACTACCTGGTAATCTGCAGATGTCCTAGATCAAAATATTGTAGTGTCCTACAGGTAGTGTACTTTAACATAAAGCACCCTCCAGTAAAAATATTCAGTGGAGTTCTTTTTCCTGCACCATGTATTTTGCTATTTTTCTCTATAGACTTCCCGTAGTTCTTTTGCACTTGCTTTGTAGGCTTGCACTATATTTAAAGCAAAATGTATTTAAGAGCAAGGAAATCTCAGGACTGGTAAGTGGCAGGTAATACTTTGTTTGCCAGAAGATGACCATCATCTAAATGTCAGGCAGCCTTGCCAAGGTGTGAATTCTTCTTGTCTCCTCAGGTGTCTTGTTTCCTGTCACAACCTATATGTCACAGTGGGAGAAAGCTGGTGCCTTCGAGGTTATCAGCTACCATTTATGTGAATTCAGAGTTCTCATTTTAGGCCACTTGAGCTGAGTCAGAACAATCTGTTCCCCCTTCCTAGGGGTGAAAGGGTGGAGAGTATAAAAACCTTTAAGACCTTGTTACCTGCACTGGTGAAAAGCCAGCTCATCATGCTGAGACATTGATGCTCCAGGTTCTTTGGTTCCTTTAGGAAGTATCCTTTAGCTGTACCCCTCGAATCGGTGCTGTTGGTGCATAATGAGGCATTAATGTGTGCAGGATCAGTGAGTGCTACTTTGCCATATGCCTGGCTGCGCTGTGCTTCTCTGGGATCTGCTGGCCTCTCCCACCCTTGATAAAGCTTTTCCTTGGTGTATTCCTCTAACAAGTAAAACTAGTTTAATTTACTGGGACGATTCAAATACACAATTTGCATTTTTGCTCAACTGATTGGGCAGTTAGTGGGATCTGTCTAACTTCAGTCCTAAACAACCCTGAAGTAACCATTAACATAAGTTAGGATAGAAATACTTTATTCTTAAAGGATTGGCTTATTTAGCATCATTGATGGAGCAAGTTGACGATCACGTGCATTTCAGAGTGATGGCTGTTTCATGTGTTACATAGCACAGTAGATGGCATAGCAGTGTGACTATTTTTGTTGATCTTGAATCTTAGTCTGGCAGGTCAGCAAGCACTGATGTAAGACATCAGTGGCTGTAGTGGCTGTAAGCTGGGGCAGGAGGAAGCATTTATGTTTGTTGAGGCAGAACAAACCTGTGCAATTTCAAACTTTTCTAACTTTTGCATATTTCCTTTGCATTTGCCTGTCTGCCTTCCACTGCAGCACTTCTGTTCTGAGCAGTAAAGCACTTTAGATTCCCAGAGATGTACACATGCATATATGAAATGGAATTTATCTGTTTGGCTTTTTCCTTTGTTTGCTTGCTTGTTTGTGTTTTTGTTTTTAAATTCCAGAGCTCTAAGACTAGAGTACTTAATATGGTTCTTTCCTTCCTTGAGTCTTGAAACTCTACAGGAGTGGAGGCTCTCCATTCCTGCACAGGAGAGCCATGCAGTCAGGGAAAAGTTCACCTTCTTTCCCCATCTTAAGCCAGAAAATGCAAAAAACATTATTCATCTGAAACTTTAGCACCGCTTCCCAGAAACCCACTAAGCAATTCAGTACTCTAAAGATCTCCATGAAGAAAATTCATAATGAGAAAGTTTTCTTGCTGCTGAAATCCATGAGGAAGGTGATTTTCAATGTCACTGAGCTCTATGACAGTGCTGAACAAAAGTACCAGTGCTGGTGCATAAAACCCCAGTTTACAACTGTGCAGACACTGGTCAGATGTGTGGAGGTTTTGGGATTAATGTTTTAGGACAGCCATATTGTTTAGGGTTGGGGAGGGTTTTGCTTAAGGAAAAGATTGTCTCAAATTAAGAATAAAATGAAGTGTGGCATCAGGGAGGGTACATGTGAAATATCCAAATAGCCACTGACTCATTAAAACAAACATTTTGGTGATACACCAAACAAAAGATTTCAGCACAAAACTGGGATTTTTTTTTTTTGGGGGGGTGTTTTTAAAAATTTATTTATTTATTTATTTAAAGTTGTGAGCACCAGGAATGGAGGATTTATGAAGAAAGCAATAAGTTGAGAGCAGGTCATTTAAGATGACCTTAAATGTATAATCACACGTGGAGCCTAGCTAAATCTCTGTACATCTTGCAGACCTGTTCCATTCCTAGTGTGCACACAGATCACTCTGACAGTCTTTACCTGCCAGGTGGTGATGCTGTAAGACACAACAGGGGACTGTGCTGTAGCCTCTGCTATTACTTAGACTTCATTACTTCTCCAAAATATACTCAAATGCATTTGCAGCTGTGCTTAAAAGTACTAGCATAAATCATGGAAACCGAATGGCACACAAAAATAAATGAACCAAGTCTGTTTGGGGAAGCTATCTCTTCAGTTACTTCTTACCACATTTGTTCATTTAATGAATTTTGCCAATTAGCAATTAATTTGCAGTAGGTCTCCTAGTCATTAGTGTGAATTAGCAAGGTTTTGTTGGCAGAGTGTCTCGTACATGAAATAAAAATCTTGTATCATTCTAAACCTCAAGGGTACTCTGTGGTGAGATCCTCTGTAGAAATTGAACTGCTCAGGGGCAACCACAAGTTTCTTGACTCCCTTCTGTGAAAGTGTGGTGGATGCTCTGTCCACCTATTGAAGCTGCTTAGCTCTGAGCAGCTCTCCTTCAGGGCAGAGCAGTCTGGGTCAGTACTGGTGTACCCTGTGCTTCTTAGTCCAAGTGCACGCTGGCAGAAGCTGTGCATCCCAGGATCAGGCAGGATCAGTTGAGGCTCCTCCCTGCATAGGTAGGCTCTGGTACTGTGGCTTCATTGTGTTGATTCAGACAATTCTCTGTAGCTCTGTATTTATTTTTCTCTTGGTACATGCTGCTCATGTGTTTAATGCAGGTTGTTTATAGCGAGGACAAAGGATTACAGTCCTTAAATCAAAGGCGATGTTGGTGTAATTATAAACGCAGGCTGGTGTTGCAAAGAGGACTGTAGGGAGAGGCTGTCAAAGGAGAAGAACATCCAGAATATAGTAACCTCAAAAATCCTGCCTAATCAGTTTTCTGACGGGAGCAATCTGTTTCCCAGGTATTATTATTATGTGGGGACTCTAAAGATAATAAATAACAATAATAGTCTAGTATAAGGAAGGAGAGAAAAGGGCAAATGCCATTCACCTCAGAAGCTGTGGTTGCTCACTGAAGTTCTCCGAGGAACATAATTTTCCTCAGCCCCTGTGGAGGACTCGATCCATGACAACACCAAGAACATCCCAGGAGCTGTGGTGTAAGCAATGATACTACCCTGAGTGGTGTTTTCGTTACGGAGAGATATGGCCTGCAGAAACCACATATCCCAGTGCAGACATCTTGAGCCAGAGAGCTTTCTCTGTGCCGTTGGCTGGGACTTCTGCTTCTGCAGATTATCTCATTCCTCAGGAATGAGGGCAGGTGATACACTGCTCCAGCACTTGGGTGCATCTCTGGACATCTATTTCAAAGCCCCACACAAAGAAAGGCTTACTGAAGTAAGCTTGGGCTTATCAGAGCTGTACAGGGCATGAAGGCTTGTCTGCTGCTAGCACTAGCCCAGCTAACGGACCCTGGCTAACAGATTATCAGCAGCATTTGAGTAATAGACTGCTCATTTAGTTTTAATACATTTTGCATAGAGAGCAATCAACCTTCATCAGTCTTCGAGATGAATTGGCTTAGCCAGCTAAATTCTAAAGATATTAGTCCGACAGCAGCCACATAAATCATAACATTTTCTTAATGATGGTAAAATTAAAATATACTCTTGCTTTGAGAAACCAATGAAGCCTTCCTGTTTGCAGACCAGATCCTCCTGCCCGAATTAAAAGGAAGCTTAATTGATGTGTTTTTGAACTAAACTCACAGCCCTGCTCCTCCTGAGCATCTCTAGCATTCCTTTCTTTGAAGTTAAATTAGTTTGTCCTGCCTCTCCCTGCTGCATCCTCTTTTGGAGTGTCAGTGAAGACCTTGGTTTGGTATTCACTGACCAGACTCCTGTGGGGGCAACATCACAGTTGAAGGCTTTGCCAGGTTATTCATTTGTGTTGCCAGTAGTTCCACGAGCTAGTGGAAACCTCCTAGGAGAAAAGATTATGCTCTTCCTCTAACCAACAAACCAAGACCAGGAGGTCTTGACTAGGCTAGCCAAGCATGAGTTTTTCCTGCTTCTCTTCCTTTGTTCCTGAAGCTGGCTTGAAGTACAGCATGCTTTGCCAGCTGGTGTTTAACAGAAGGGAATCCTGCATTTAGCTAGAAACAGTATGATATCAGTGTTAGTGGCAGGGATGAAGACAGCCTCTCAGGGCTGTGATAATCACACAAGTGGTGTGTATCCAGAGCTCTTCAGTGAGGAGAAGATGCTGGGCTCTGTTAACAATTTGTGTCCTACAAGTTAAGACTAGCACTGTCTGAATATGTCAGCCTGTGGCTTACAAGTAAGGTGATGTTGGGCTAGTTTTGAGGTGCAGTAAAGAATGGCTCTCCCTTCAAGTCTAATCTAGTGTTGGGTTTGGTTGGTGTGGCCAAGGTTGGGGCCACTGATCAGTAGGTGGTGTGCAGGATGGCTGTGGGATACTCTTGGCTGTTCAGTGGCCTGCTGGACAGCTTGGGCTGGTGGTGTTGATCCTCAAGAGGAGGTGTGAGCTCACTTGCCTAGGGCTGGATATAGAAGGACAGCCTATGCCTGTGTGCAGTAAGGTGTTTGACACTGCAGCATGGAGAGTTGTCTGTTTTCTGGCTTTGCTGAGGAAAGTGATTTAATTCATTCTTGGGTATATTTGCAGGGCTTGGAAACCTGTTCTCCCTGCCATATTGTGGCAGCACCATTTGTGCTGCTCATAATCTAATAAATGCTTGGTCTGAGCAGCTAGCACTCCTGCTAGAGCCCAAATGAATGCAGAGGAAGGACCCTGCTAAGTGTATGCATTCTTCCTCTCCTGGCCAGCTCCAGTTCCCTTTCATAGCTCACATCTGATGCTTCCTCTCTCACCTAGCCCCTTAGCTCCGATGTAAATGTGTGTTCACACTTCCGCCAGTCAAGTAACTGTGCTCTCTCTGTCTCTCCCCTTTGTTATAAAGCCTGCTCTGTAAATGAATCCCACAGGTCTGGGGCTCAGCAGGTAAAAGGAGAAGTGAGTCTGTTAGCGCATGAGTCTAATCAGGCCGGCTAAAGCGAATAAAGTAGGGCAGCATTGCACATTAGCCGCTGTGTAAATGAGCCCTTTGATGGGCTGGGCACCGCGGGAGAGGGTTTGAAGCCAAGAAGAACTTTTGTTGTTAATTCAGTGACACATGGAAACTGTAAAACAGCGTGTCTTGCACACACACGAGAGAGAAAATAAAAGCCATCACGACCGGGCTTTTCAATACCTGCCCTCGGACCTAGTCAGAAAACTTTCAGCCCCTGTCTCCCTCTCTTACCACTTGATTTTCCTTTCTCTCCCTTTCTTTTTTTGTTCCCCCTGCACTATAAAAAGAAAAGCTCTCTTGCCTTTTGAACTAGACGGCTGTGAGTGAGGGCTATCTCTGAGCTGTGTGGCTCTGTTACCTTTGTGTTCCAGATGAAACTGCCAAGCTCGGTGGGACAGAAGAAGATTAAAGCCCTGGAGCAGATGCTGATGGAACTCGGAGTAGGTGAGTAAAGGGGGCACGAGAGAGAGAAAGAGACACACAGAGCTAGCCTTTGTTCTCGAGATGGGCTATTTTTTCCCCTAGTAATACAGCCAGTTTCTTGAATAACAGTATGTGAATGGTTTTTAAAATATTTTATGTGTTTAAAAAAAAAGAGAGAGAGGGTAAAAGCCAGAACAAGATGCACAGGGCTTTTTTTTTTCCTCCCAGTAGAAAAATGTTTTAAAAGAGCCTTTGTTTCTCTCTTGTTTGGGCCCTTTTAAACCATCAAGAGAAGCAGCACAGTATTAGGAAGGCAAATCTCAGCCTTGCCAGGAGAGGTACTTCTAAGTGTCTTAGTGACCACAGCACATGCATTGTTCAGGGCTGCCCTGTCTCCTTTTCAAGCTTCGTTTCCTCTTAATTTACTGCTCTCGATGGCAAGTCCAAAATGTGCCTGGGACTGTTCATCCCCCCTTTATAGGTTGCATGCTGTGTGAAAATCTGGAGCATCTCTGCTGAAAGGCAAGTAAACACACATCCCTCACTCTTGAACTCCAGTGTCTTAGCAGCAGAAAGAAGGGTTCACTTAATATGTGCGGTACCCACTTGCTCGTGGCTAGAAGGGAAGTGCAGCCCATGGCTAGCTGCTGCCCTCCATGCAGTGGGTACAGTTTGCAGGTACTACAAGTCCCAGCATGCAGTGCCCCTTGATTAGACACCTGATGGTCCCATTTTCCCCTGCTGTGGCTGTGAGGATTTTTAAAAACAGAAGAAAAAAAATAGAAAAGTTGTCAAAAAAGGCTTATTGCTGGTTTACAAGAGATTACCAAGCCTGATTCCTGTACTGCTTCTGTTAACTCTTGCTAGGTTTTTGAGCCAACTGGTTTATTGATGAATAGGTTGTCTCAGGCTCTGCATGGTTCTGAAGGCTGCCTGTGGCTGGTGAAAGTGGCCCAGCCAGAGAGGTTTTGCCTTTCTGCATTAAAAATAAACCAGTTATCATCTTTACTTGCTGGGGAAGCTTTGGGGAAGGATGTGAGTGCCTCCTAGAGTTTACTTTCCACAGAAGTAAGGAAGGATTCCTGACTTACTCCTGCCTTACAAAACACAGGTGTCTTCAGGGCTTCCTGGTGCTCCAGATCTGCTCTGCAGTAGAGTGTAGAAACACTCCTGGGCTTTGTGTGGGTGAACACAGTGCTAGTGGGAAGGGGTCATGGGGGCAGCCCTGTGGGCATAAGGCCACTGCTTTATACCAGACCAAACACAAGATCTTCATCCTTTTATTCTCCAGAACATGCAGCTTTTCCTGGCTCTGTGCACAAGTGATGGGCTGCAGCAGAATGCATAGTGTGGGGCAGTGATCTGCCAGTCTCTGCTACAAGCAGCTCAGGTCTGCATTAAAACATGTCTGTTACACAGCAGCAGAGCAATTCTCTGCCTCACTCCTACTCTGGGAGGAGCAAGAGAGGCATGGGAGCTCAGCCTGCCCACCTCTTGTTGGTGAAGGTGTAGGGAACAGCAGGAGCTCTTCTGTCTTCTGCAGCAGTGGGTGAAGACTTGTTCCCAAGTCTGAGTTCCCTTTGTATGACCTGATGGGTTCAGTCATCTGATTTGATCTGCTTCTTCCATCATCTTTCATTTGCTGAGTCCTGGACTTTCATAGAATAGTAGAATCACTAAAGCTTGGAAAAACCTCTAAGATCATGAAGTCAAACTGTCAACCCAACACTGCCATGACCGCTAAACCATATCACAAATATTCATCCTTACTCCTTGGTCAGAGCTGAAGGTCAACCTGGAAATAATAGGTCTCCAGCCCTTGAGGATGCTGATGATCCCTGTGGTGGGAGCGAGGCTCCTTGCCTATCTTTGCAGGAGTGAATGGGCAGCCAAGACTTTTGTAAGCATCTGCTGTTGTGGGGTTGCAGGTCTGGGTGGTTAACAGAACCTGTTTTTCTCCCTAGATCTCAACCCTATGCCTACAGAGGAGATCGTGCAGATGTTCAATGAGCTGCGAAGTGACCTGGTGCTGCTGTATGAGCTGAAGCAAGCCTTTGCCAACTGTGAATACGAGCTGCAGATGTTACGGCACCGCTACGAGGCCCTGGCCAAGGCTGGTAGTATTGGCCCTCTCAGTGCAGAAGGTGCCCATCCAGATGGCCAGGCAGGGCTTGGCATCGAGGAGGGCAAGGGAGATGTCAAGGACCAGATCATTGATGTAGTAGGAGCACCACTGACCCCCAACTCGGTGAGAAGGAAGGTCGGAGGGGCAGAACAGGGAGCACTCAGGTCTCCGATGCAGATGCCCTGACAAAAGCTGGGGATGATGCCCTGCTCTCCTTCCAGGCATGCCTGTTCCCCCCAGGTCTCAGTGCTTCTCTCTGGGCTTGTCTCCTGTTCTGGACAGTGTTCTTGGTGCTATAGGTGGGGTCAGCAGTGCTTTTTACATCCTGCATGCAAGCAGATGGCTTGATGTGTGTGCCACCGTGCACCAAAGTAAAGCTTTGGGTGACAAGAGCTTGCCCTAGGACAACAAAAGTGATGCCAGTACAGCTGCAGGCCTGAGGCATTTTCCTTCTAGACACAGCTCAATAAGGGTTGGTCAGCAGAGGGAAGCAAGTGGGGAAAGCAGTCTTGAGATGATGAGCCATGACCTGCCAAAGTCCCTGCAGTCATGCAGTAGACATGCCTGGAGTAGGAAGCTTGGGAAGGAGAGGTATTGGAAGAGAAAAAGGATCTTTTTGTACCCTACTTCCATTGCTGAGAAAGGGAAGTCAAACCTAAGGTTTTTCTTCTACTGTGAGCCCTGTGACAATGTCCTGTGCATGCACCTATCAAGGAAGTGAGTCACCAGCCTCTCCTCCATGCCTCCATGTGGGCAGACTACCCAGTCCCTCACTGCTGCCTCAGGCCCAAGGAGTTGCTTTTCCTTCTGTGCAGTCCCTTGGCCCTGCTGAGCTGAACTCCCTGGTAGAAGCTGCCCATTTCCACACAGCAGCATCCCCAATGCCTCAGACATGCTGCCCCTGGTAGAGAGGCACAGACCTTCACTTTCTAAGACATACACTGTACTGCAGGCTGTTGAGAACACCTTACCTGTCCATGGATTTGGGTAATGTCCTGTTTGATTGTGAAAATATGGAGATGTAAGGAAGTGTTCTGCTGAGACAGGTTCATGTTTGCAAAGGAGTCTTCTGAAGTTTTTCTTCTTGCTGCATTTAATCCAAAATCTCACCCCTCCCTGTGGTCTGGAGTGTCCTGGCTTGCAAGCTGTTTGGGCTGATTCACAACACACTTGCTCTCCCTTGAGCCTGTGCTCACTGGGAAGATGGGAGAGGTGATAGTGGTGGCCGTGGCCATGGCTGTAGAAGGAGGGAACTCACATGTGTGTTTCTGACCACTTTGTTCCTCAGTGCCACCTCCTGGAAAGGGGAACAAAGAGGTGGGCCCAGGCAGCACAGAGAGGGTTAAACTGACCTGGTCTCTGACATATTTGAAAGAAATATAATCAAGTTAATTCACTGCAAGGCAAATTCAGTACCTAAAGGGCCCCCATGTTAAATACAGCACTGACCTTTACCGGCTGATTACACAAAGACGACACAATTAGATTAGTCCAAGACAAAAGGTCAAGCACATTCACACTGTGACCATTTTATGCTACCTTTTGGGGGGGGGGAATTAAATCCCAGCTAGAGGGATATCCTGGAGAGGAGGGGAATGGGCCTGCATTCTGCCTGCCTCAGGTATGTCTGGGGAGTCATCCAGGACCTGGCACTGTGCTTGCCCTGAACCTTTCCAGTGGTTCTGGACAAAGTGGCAGTGGGACAGAGCAGCAGCCTGTGGCCCACAACCAGCTTTTCCAAGGATCGGCTGAGCTCAGCAGAAGCTGCATGTTGGTGGTGCTACCTGCCCTGTTCAGAGCTGGCAGGAGCAGCCCAGTGCCTCTTGCTCAGCATCATGACCTCTGAAAGATCAGTGGGCTGGGGTCAGCTCTGAGCAGTGGAGCTGCTGGGGCGGTTGCTGGCTGGCTGAAGTGCACATATGTCTCCTGACCCTGCACAGTGGTAACCTTGAGGTGTCCCAGGCCCTGGTGTGATGAGGACAGTGTGGCAGGCAGTGGACCCAGGGCACAGTGCTGAGAAAGCAGCCTGCCTGTGCAAGCCCAGTTCTTTCTCTACACCTTGGAGTGCTTGCAGCAGGAGTGGCAATATTGGCAGTGCAATAAGCAGCTCTCTGCAGAGCCTTTCCTTCCTTTGCTTTCCACAGCCCTGGCTGTGGGTGCTTGTGGGTGACACCTTGCCCTTCCCCTCACAGAGGCTGCTTCAGTGGTTTAACCCTGCCAGGCCAGCCTTGAACGCCAGAGTTCAAGTGTGTGCTTTGCCACTGAGCTGCTGGGGGCCCCTGGGGGCATCATTTAATCTCCCTGCTTCAAATTCCTCCGAGTTGGAGAATCCCTTTGTGCTGCTTAGCACTGCCTCCATGGCACTCCACATGTTGGATTAAGCCTGGATTTGTTCAGCCTCCAAACCAGCTGCTCCCCTGAAGCCAGATTTGACTCCCTGGAGAGGAGTATCTTGCTCCACATGTTGGAGGGAGTGAGTGGCAAAGCCAGGAATAGGACTAGGAGTCCTGACTCCTGAACCCTGCTTGGCATGCCTCAGTTCCTTTACAGGTATTGGAACAGATGGGCAAAGACACACCAGGGTATTAAGCTGGCTGCCACCATCCTCCTTGGCCCACAGTGGGGGTGAGGGACTTCTCAGCAGGACATTTTATCCCAGTTTAGGAGAGGTGTCTGCAGCGAGGCCCCGTGGGGCAGCAGGAAGCTTGGCACTGTTCTGCTCTGCCGTGTCCACTGCATTCCTCCTACCAGACAGCCTGCCCACCTTCTCCTGGGGGCTGTGGTGCCCATTTGCTGACCATTAAAGCCGAGCTGGGATCCCCCCAGTGCCGTCTGCTGCTGACCCCGGTAGGGACTTTACTCGGGGCCTTCGGGAGGTGAAAGGTGAGCCGAACTCGGAACAAATTAGTTCCAAGCAGAAGTTCAGCCAGTTACTCCAGATTGGATGCTTTGATTTCCGCAACTCAGACTCCACTCAGTGATCTGTAATGAGTGACTCTCAGAAATCCTCACATTGCAGCACTTTGTTCCTGAGCTCACAAGTCAGCCCATTAATGGGTAAAGGAAAGGACCTTGAGTCTAAGAAGTCTCGAGTTCAGAGTCAGAATTATTTGACTTTTAAGCTTCCTTTATCTGAACTCCTGCTGACTTCTTGTTTTCTGAGCCTGTTTGAAAGCTAGAAGTTACATTGTTAAGATCAAACATTCTCTCTTTCCAGATGGAGTTACAATATCTGTCTTTTATATATATATATTAATATATATAGTGTATATATACCAGGGTGTATATATATATTCCTCTCTCCTTTTTTTTTTTTTAAATTGTTCTTTCCATTAAAAGAAACCGGACTTGTAGGCTCTTGTAAATTATAATGTAAAACATTTTTTTTAACCAGACAGTTCCCAATTTTGCCCAAGGCAACTGGAATAGCTGTGCCACGGAAGGCAATGGGAAGGTGATTAATATGAATTTGTGACATATTTGAAAGATGGGTCTTTTGCCATATAAAGATTATCAAACACATGTGCTCTTCCCCATTAATTCCACAGCCCTCCCAGGAAAGCCACAAAGCCCAGCTCCTTTGTTTCCAGGATGGGTTTTTTGTTTTTTAAAAGGTACCTTTCGGTCCCCTCGATTACCACGGATTTGATTTTTTTATAGGGCATCTGCTGCGTGGGTTCTCTGGCCCTTTTATTTCGCCGTTAATCGGATCCCGCGAAGGCAGCCGTGCCAGGCCCTCTGACGAGATCCGGCTGTGTGTTGTATTTAACTTTTAGCCGTGCAAATTCCAGGCTCTGTTTGCGGTCCGCCCAGCGCCTAGTGGGAATGGGGGGGAGGGCACCTTCCTGCTGAGGGAGGCAGTGCAGCCTCCCACCATGCCTGCTGTCATCAGGAGCACATGCCTAGGGGACCACAGGCCTGGAGAAGCAGAGATGGGCAGGCCTGGCTCATTTTAGAGAGTGTGTCAGTGCTGCGTTGTCCATCCCCTGGCTGCTCGGTGTCCTGGGCAGCAGCTCTGCGGCCTCTGGAGCCAAGGGATGGCTGCAGGGCTGGGCACAGCAGGGATATGACTATGGTCACTGTGGCTGTAGTGGGGTGTGCAAAGTAGACCTCAACCTTGCACTGTGAGGTGCAAGGTGACCCCACCTTGTGTAGTGGGGAGCCCTAGGGCTCTGGCATCCTATGTCCCAACAGCGCCCAAAGTGCCTTATGGCTCTGGCTTGCCTGGGGCACCCCACGCACAAAGGCTAGCTTTTGGATGATGACCCCGCTGTGGTCTTGGCCATAGCAGCTGAGCAGCACTAGGCAGTCTCACTGCAGTGCAGCAGTAGGGCTAGGGTAGTGTTCTCTTTTGGTGCACATGGCCCCATCTTTCCTAGGGCCAGGTTCAGCCCTGAGACCTCACCTGTGAAGGGTGAAGCTCACCAGAGCCCATCAGTGTTGCTCAGGCTTACTGAAGTGTGTTGTCTAGAAAAAAGGGGGTTATTTTGAGAAGCTGTGGTAGAATATTAACCTCCTGCTCTGCTCCTAGGCCACTTGATGGCAAGTCTGGATGCTGGAGGAGCATTTCCAGGATAGGTGTAACACAGAGCTGCTCTGCCCGTCTCTCAAGGGTTGTTGCATGCCAGCTTGCTTGGTCAGGGCTTCTGGTGCTACTGAGTGGTTGCAGAGTTCAACTTCTTTCTTCTGCTTGCTCACAGATCCAGTGTCACAAAGATGACCCATCCCAAAGCCCTGTCTGTGTCAGGGAGGTGACATCCCCCAAGAGTGTGATATCCCAGCCCCTTGTCACTGCTTTGCTCTCCTCTCATACAAGGACCTAGCTCTGCCTTCAGTCAGGCAGATGGCGCTGAGGCCCATTGGGCACTACCAGGTATGATGCTGGAGTGCTGTGGCCAGCTCTGACAGAGACTCCAGGACAGGTGGGTGTGTTTGCTTGTGGCCTGAATGTTCCCACCCACTGACCCTGGTTTTCCTTTTGTTTCCCGTCTCCCTCTTGGAGCAGAGAAAATGAAGAGAGTCAGCCTCCAGCTCCTCCTCCACCAAGAAGGTGAAGAAACCGTGAGCCTCCTGCACTGGGCGAGGAGGAGGTGCAGAGCTGTGTGCAGGGTCAGTGCCATCTTGTCCCAGAGCCCTCAGGAACAGCTGAGGCTGCCAGCAGGACTGGGGCATTGGTGGGGCAAAGGCAGGAGCCATGCCCTGCCCAGCATTGCACCCCAGCCCATCTCCAGAGGAGTGTGTCCACACACCTGCAGCAGGTGCTGGAGGACAACTCCAGGGCTGTGCAGGGCTGCCCCATGGCTGCTGGTGCTAGCAGTCATTTGTTGTGATGGGGTTTTTTGGTTGGTTTTACATGCCATACATGCCAGATTTTTGTGAGCATCCCTGTAAATACAGAACCCATCACTTGTACTAGAACAGAGTCATCATTAGCCCTGGTGAGCTCACATGGAGCAGGAGGAGATGGTCTGAGCTGTCTGGCCTCCAGTGTGGGCAGGCTGGATGCTGGTAGCACTACTGGGAGCCCTGACTGCCCATGGCTCTCCCTGAGCCCATCTGCCTTGGTCGAGGGGTGACAGCAAATGAGGTGTGACCCTCAAAGG
Organism: Ramphastos sulfuratus; assembly: GCA_013399055.1. Taxonomy (NCBI): domain Eukaryota; kingdom Metazoa; phylum Chordata; class Aves; order Piciformes; family Ramphastidae; genus Ramphastos; species Ramphastos sulfuratus. Next base: position 159,081 of record WBNM01015578.1, on the reverse strand, counting down.
GGTGACCCTTTGATGCTGGCAGGTCCTGCTCCAGGCTGCTGCAGCACTGCTTGCTTCAGGCTGGGGATTTCCCTCTGGCATCCTCCTGCAGCTTGTGTATGCCCCATGCCTGCAAGCACTGCCTCACTGGGATGCAGGGATGCCTCTGCTGAGAAGTGCTGTTGTCCCCTCCACTCACCACTGGGCCCAGTTTGTCCTCCTGCTGCCCTGCCCAAGGCAGGTAAACACCTCTGACTTTAGTCTGCAGTAAGGGGACTCTTGCTTCCTATGCCCCAGGGGACCCTGAAAGGGCTGAGGCATTGCAGAGCCCACTGTGGGTACAGGTGGTCCTGACTGCTGCCCCCTGTATCCCCTCCACCTGCCTTTCAAGTGTAACTGGTAATCGATCTGCCCTGACAATGTCCTCTGAGTCACATTCGTGTCTGCAGAAGAAAAGGGCAAAGGCCAAGTTCTTAGTTTTCATAGAAAACTAATTAGACGACTCCATTGAACAGAGGTCAATAAAGCTGATGGGGGCTGCACAGAGGGAGCCATTAAAACCCCTGTGACCTTTGCTTCGAGCAAGTGGGCTGAGGCTGCCCATTCCTTCCAGGAGCTGCCAACTCTGTGCCAGCTGGACAGCTGTGTCCTGTCACCCAGCGGCACCATGGTGCTGGGCAGGTCCCTTGGGCCACATGGATGTGGTGGTTCTTGCAGAGCTGGGCTTGTCTCCCATGCATCCATGGTGGGCTGCTTGTGCTGGCTTTGCTGCCCAGGGGCAGAGCCATGCTGGCTTCAGCCTGTATGTAGCAGAGATGGCCTAAGTGCAGTAGTGGATGTGTGAGCAGAGCACGCCAGGCTGCAGGGGTGGATAAAGGTAATGGATGCCAGTAGGGCATGGTGGTGGCTGTCACCCTGTGCTGTGCAAAAGGCTGGGCTGGGGCACACCTAGTGCAGCCCAGCTGGGACAGGCTGGTGGCATTCTTGGGAGCTATCCTGAAGTGCAAACAAACCCAAGACTGCTGGGATCACCTGAGGTGTCCATTCTGGAGAGCGTGCCAGTGCTTGCAGTAACACGGAGTCTGGACCTCCCTTTCAGAGCCAGAAGGCTTGCCTTTTTGGGGGGATCACGGACATGCTGGGGAGCCCTGCCGGTGGGGTACCCTGCTCTCATGTACCCAGGTGACATCCTCCCACTCTGCCCCCTGTACACACTCACACATGCATGGGCACAGCCTGGGCTCCTTTACCCCCAAACTTTATTCATGTGGCACATTTACAGCAAGGATTGGAATAACTAGACAATGAAAATGCTGGGTTTGCATTATCGGTTGGTTTAACTGGAACACCACACACCATGCAGTCATGTACCGCCAAGTTCAGTGCCTGTATTGCCCTTCTGGCTGCCGTCACCGGCTTCGCTCCAGGCCATGCACGCACAGGCCCAGGGCTGCAGCCTCCCTGCAGGTCAGTGCCCGGAAAAGGGCTCCATTCAGCAGGGCCCTGGGGCTGGGTGACGCTGGGGGGGATGTGTGCCCTCAGCTTGCCCTATGGCTGCCTCCCAACCGCCCTGGCCAGCCGGGAGCCCACCCAGCCAGAGGGGATGTGCTCGGCAACTCTCAGGCAACAAGCCAGCTGCTGCTGAGCGTCTGCAGGGACCTGTGAAAGGGCACAGCACGGCCCGTGGGGATTGTGGGCACATGGGGGGGGCCCGAGCCTCAGCTTGGGAACCAAGGGAGACCGGACTGGATCGGAGGGGAGTGGGGTCAGGGGCACGGGGCAATTTGCAGCTCCCCTGCTCGAGTACCTGTGGGCTGGGGGCCAGCGCACGCTGGCACGTCCACTGCCGGCAACGGACGTGGTGCTGTGGCGGGACTGTCCCGGTGGAGCTAGAATCAGTTGGCAGGGCCAGGGCAGGACTGGGCATCCCACCCAGTCCTGCAAGAGGCACGAGCAGACGGGACGGGGACGGGACGGGACTCTGCGTGGACACTGTCACCTCCCTCCTGCTGCCCGTCCTCCCGCCGGGCCCCCGCCCCACTGAAAGGAGCCCTCCGGGGCCCTGCAGCCCACAGCGGGGCTGCCAGGGGCTCTGCAGCGGAGAATACAGGCACTTCACCTTGAACATAAAGAGACGGATCGCGTTTGTCACATACAGGAGTCAGAGAGGGGTTAGTGTTGACTCAAAAAGGGGAAAAGGCGCTCAGGGGAGAGGCGGGGGGGCTGGCGGGGAGGGTGAGGGGCCGTCTCGACACTGCTGAGCCTCCTTGAGCGCTACCCGGTGTGGGCACTCGCTGCAGCAGCCGTTGAGGCCTGAAAACAAAACCAGAGAAAAGAAAGAAGGGAAGGCGGGGACGGCCCATGCCAGGGAGGAAGGAGATGGGGGGATGCTCTGGCTACGGGGCGGGAGAGGGAGGACGGGGTGGGATGTGGAGGGAGGGACGGAAATCGGGAGCCAAAGAAAAAGAACAAACTACGAGTCTAAAATGTGGTGCAAGCGCCCTACGCGGCTGTCCGCTAGCATGGCATAATGTCCGGAGCAGCCCAGAGAGGGAGTCACATCAGGTCTACACAGATTTGCCTTCCCATATATACAACCTCTACTGGAGTTAACAGCTGAAATTGAGATTTTTTTGTGTCGGTTCCTCTGGCCTCGGTTGCCGTTTTTTTTAATGCTGGAGCCCGTCCTCCCCGCCTCGCCGGCGCCGGGCGCATGCAGCCCTTGCCTGGCTTGCCTTGGGGATCAAAAGGGTTTGGAGGTCTGCTTGAAGATGAAGCCTCTATGGGCCAGTGTCTTCATGATGTTGGCGATGTTCTTACAGTCATCTGCGGAGAGAGCACAGACGTCAGGTTAGAGCCACGATCCAATCAGGAGCTGTCAGATCGAGCTGTAAATCCCACGCTGGGGCTGTGCCTGGAGCAATATGGTTGGTTCCCTGTGTCCCCTGAAGACTGGGGGTGTGTACAGCTCTCGGCACAGCCCTTGTGTCCCTACCAGTCCAGGCAATCTGTCCCAGGTGCTTCACAGTGCTGTGGGGCAATCCAGCCCCCCAGCTTCTTGCCACTGCCCCCCCGGCCCCTGCATCCCAGTCTAGCTACACTGGGACAGATCCACAGCCAAGATCTGGATTGTCTGAGGCAGTGGCAGTGCACAGGCTCTCAGCCAGTGGCTGCTTCCCTGCAAGTTGGTGTCAATCACTCCAGGCTCTTCCAGCATGCCTGTCCCTTGATAGGCATGTCCAGCACAGAGATGAGGACAGTGGATGATGCTGGAGCTGCTCTCCACCAGAGAGCAGGGTCCTTGCCTTCCCCTTGCCCTCCTCAGGCAGAGGCTGCCCAGCAACTAGCTTGGCCTGCTCACTACTTTGATCTGGGATCGTCCTCATCCCCACCAGAGGCAGTCTTTGGTGCTGCCCCATGCCCGCTGACCCCAAATGGACAAAGTGGCTGGACTGGAAAGCCACTGTTGTCCTCGATGCTGGGCTGTGGGCAAAGCGGATGCTGGGGGCCAGCTGGCAGCACCGAGGCCACCAGAGTGAGCAGTGGAGATGCAGCGAGCTGGGGAGGGGGCAGGCTCTGGCTGGTGTTATTTACCTGGGACTAAACTCAGGCACCGTTTGCTAAAATAGAAGCCGGGCTTAAATTGATTCCTGGTGTCTATATTTCATGTTGAAAATTGGCTTGTAAATCCATGTTTTGATCTATGAGGGCCGTCTCCTTAAGAAAAAGCAAGAGTAAATGTGTAATTTCTCCCTTGACAGCACACGGCACAGAGGCGATCCTTCTTCCCGCTCCCCTCCGTTTCGGGACAGCTCCACTCGTTCCGATTACCACTCTTTCTTCCTCGCCCCACGCCTTGATGTCTCCATTTCATTACCGCCCGCCCATTTATCAAGCTGTTACCGTAAGGGTGACTTTGCCCACTTGCATGTGGCAGCCGGGCCCGGCTGACATGGAGAGAGGGTGCCCCAGGAAGGGAGGGGGGGGTTGCAGGCAGGGCCCTTCTCTCCCCGCCACCGCTGGATGGATGTTGTGGTGGAGGGAAGGCTGCATCATTACTGATGTGTAAATGATAAAGAAGCCTCCACATCCATCTCCCAACTGTAAATCCAGGGAGTGCTTTATAATCAAGCTACAGCGATAATAATGTGAAATTAGGTCTCTCTATCAACGGGAGGAGGCCTTTTAATCACGGCTTAAAGGGTGCAAACGCTGTTTATCATAATTGAACTGTATCCGGGCTAATTGTGGCCATATTTCACTGTCTAGGAGACAGCAGGCTGCCTGCTGACAGTGCTGCGTGCCGGATTGAGGGCCCCGTGCAGACGGGCAGCGCTGCCCTGCTGCCAGGCACCTGCCCACAGGGATGGGACTACCAGGCCACCTTGCCGCTCCCTGACAGAACAGCAGTCCTATCCAGCTCTGCTGTGCCTGGTGACCCCATGGCAAAGCCACCATCCACCCCACAGTGTCAGAGGGAGGTGCAGGTGGCTTTTCCTTCATGCAGCTCCCCAGGGGACTGCTCTGAGCTGACAGGGACCCTCCTGGCTGATGGCTGGCCATGGGAGAGGTAACATCCCTGCTACCATGTGCCTCCTGAGTGCCTCCCCACAGCCCTTACCATGGCAATCTTTTTCCCTGCTGGCGTGCCAGGCCAGGGAAGGGCGGTATGAGGACTGCCTGACAAAGGAGAGGTATCTCCAGCAACACCATCTGGCATGAGGGCAGAGATGAGCCCATCTTCCTATGTCCTCTGCTGAGCAAGGTGGCATTGACGTCACTGGAGGGGCCCATGAGATGACAGGTGTCTTGGCTGGCCAAACCACAGCACCAACTCCCCACTGCCACTTGCCCCTGCTCAAGAGACCATCCTTGAGACCCCCTGCTCCATGCATCTTGCCCCACAGCCAGCTGACCCCCAGGAAAACAGCACCAGACCTGCCTCTGGAGGCAGCTTCCAGTGGGACCTAATGGACACAGTGGCTATAAAGCTGGGTAAGACCAAGGCAGAGGGAATGCAACCATCTGCATCCAAAGTACCCCACCCCAAGGCCTGGCCTGGTCCCCTAGAAAGGGGAGCTTCTAAGCTGTGTTAGGTGAGAAGCTTGGATTTGAAAGCACAGCCCTGACCAGTGCCCTTCACCATTCTCAGGCATCCTGCCCACCTCTACCTGCAGCACCTCCTCAGACCAGTGTGGGTCACCAGGACTTGGTTATTGCTCCACATTGATAAAAGAAGAACTGGGCAGAGATCTGAGGAGTAGCAAAAATGGTAGCAGAATCCCACAGCACCTTCTGGGACCCCTGAACTGATCCCCAGGGAGCCCCTGTGGGACCACCAGTTGCTTCCTGACCCCCCCGACAGCCATGTGGATGTACTCTTGTGACAGGTGCCAGCACTAGGAGCTGCTCAGGGTTCTGGGTTGCTGCTCAGGGTTCTGGGTTGCTGCCCTACAAAACCAGTAGAACCTCAGCAGGTCAGTGCCACCAGCACACCTGCACCATCCTCACTATCCCACATGATGCCATGGCCCCCTGGCAAGAGGAGTGCCAAGCTCATCGTAAGTCATTTAATGAGACTCATTCCAAATCAGCACTAAGGTAAACATGCTTATTATAATTATCCGTGTGAAAAAAAAAAAGAACACAAAACCCAACAACAGCAGAACAACTTTCTAATATGCAATTACAGCCATCTATTGATTTTACAATGTAATCCGCTCCGATTGATTTAATAACACAATTATAGGCTGGCTCTCGGGATATTAGAGGGGGAGATTTTCATAAACTCCAAAGCAAAAAACTAAGCGGCTTTTAAAACAACAGAGTCAGATGGCTGTTTGGGGAATTATCAGCAATATGAAATCCTCTAAATCTGGACGTCGTTACCTTCTGAAAGGAATTTCTATTACAGAGATGGCAATTGACAGCCTAAGAGAGCGCGAATGGGATTGCTTTGCCGCTCTTGGCAGCACTGAAGCCATCGCAAAGGTGACCATGGGGCAGGGGATGAACGAGGTCTGAGGCACGCGGTGGGGGCCATGTGCAGCTTTTGCCTAGCCTGTGCCTCCCAACCCAGCTCTTCTCGGTGGGCACTTGGCTGTGGCACGGCTGCACTGACCCCGAGGCTGGCACCTGCTGACCCCAGCTCATCAGGGGGTCCTGCCTGGGGCCACAGAGCCTGGTGAGGTCCAGAGCTCCAACTCCAGTGTAGATGGTGTGCCCCGGCCCCAGACATCTCCAGGGCCTGCTGAGGTGGCCATCGGAGTCGCCGAGCCCAGAGACGTGTGGCCGCGATGATGGTGGCTCTGCGAGTGCTGCACAGGCGCGTGCATGCACGCCCCCGCTCTCCTTGCGCTCGCTCCCTCAATGAATTCCTGACTTTATGGGCACATTTTTCTTGTCAAGTTGACAGGGTTGCTAAGTGGATTTCTCCCTGATATGCGGACGGATTATCACATTACTCCAATGTCCTACACAAACATATTACTTTATATTCAATAGCCTTAATGAATATAAACGGCTTTTTCTTTTTTGGGGGTGGGGGGTAATCTATAGATTTTTAATGAGGGCACTATTAACTCCCTCCTCTTTAAAACAGACTTAGGTGCAGCCTCTGAGTAGAAAATCAATGGTGTTATTGTAGGAATATTGTATATTGATATTGTAATAATAAGATGCAATTGATTTAGGGGTGTTGTGCGGTGTGTGTGGAAGGGGTCAGCCTGGGGTTAGCCTGCCTCCTGCAAGCCGAGCAGCAGCTCTGCCCTGCCTCCTGCCCCTTGCCTTATTGTGCCATTTCCAAGCACCACTTCACATCCCCCATGGTGGCCCTCGGACGGTCAGGGTCGAGATTGCTCTGAGCTGCTGGGTCCCAGCTGTCTGGGACCCTCCTGAGCCAGGCTAGCAGGGCAGTGAGGGGTGATGTGCCAGCTCAACCTTCCCTTGTCCCAACTGGCTTAGCCCTGCTGAGTTTTAGGCCTTCCACCCAGCATCTTAGCATTATCCCCTGCAACACTGCACTGCCTCAACACTCATGGCCCAGCCCTCTTGCCAAGCTTGCCGAGCTCTTGGCCATGCTCACTACCAGGGACAGTGGCACATGGATGTGCACAGAGCAATAGGATCTTTCTTTTAGTTAGATAGGACTGCAATTTGCTGCTGCCCAGCATGACTGCCCCTGTCCTTGGAAGGGGGGACAGACATTTCCACTGCGCTCCTCTGCTGGGACAGTGGCAGAAAGCCCCCAGCTCATGGTGCTGAGCTCACTGCCCAGTATACAACCTCCCTCCAGCTGCTGCAAAGCAGCATCAGAATGAGTCAGAGATTTTTGGCAGCAAGAGGCTGGCACACAGACCGGGCACAATGTTGCCATGTTGTGAGAATGGGATGCCAGGAGGAGTGATGCTCAGTTGAGGAAAGCATCACCTCCACACCCAACTCAGCCACCAGGAGAAGGAAAGGGGCCATGTCCTCATGATGCCATCCTGCCAGGAGTCTCCTCACCTCTCACACCTTCCTGGTTCCCCAAGGGACCAGATCCTCTGAATGCTACCAACGTGGGGACTCAGAGGGCTGAGCGCTGCCATGACCGTGTGTGCTGGACTGAGATGCTGGCGGTGCAAGGAGTGAGCCCTTTCCCATCCCACTGGCTGCCCAGGTGGGCTACAAGTGTCTGGGGGAGCGCGGGGTCCCCCTAAATGTGCTCATTTGAAGGCAGCCCTGCCGCACCTGTGCTGTGACCAGGAAGACAGATCACCCCCGGCCCGGACTGAGCAGGTCCATATTTAAACTGTCCCCATGCTTTATGGGCTGTACAAGAACTGATGCTCAGGCGACGTGGGGCCATTTGTCAATGTTCTAATGGCAGATTACTGTTAATGAATAATATCACTGCTGCCTTTGTATAACAGCTCCCTGCAAAGCAGGAACGGGCCCCCAGCCGCTGCTGCCCTTCGTCTCCCTGCTGCTGACCCTGTGTGACAGCAGGTGGCCTTGTGACCAATGGGAACTGTGCAGTCGCCATGCCGCCTGACACCGCTGCCAGCATCCCCGGTGCCATGTCCCCCACAGCACACCGTGCTGCTCACCCTGAGTGGACATCTCCCCAACAGGGGACAGAGCTATCACAGGCAAAGAGTGACAGAGTTTGCCAGGCAATCAGATTAGCTCTCACAGCTGCTCACCCTGTCCATGCTGAGGCCAGGAGGAGGCTATGTCTAGTCTGCATCCATCCCCACCAAGACATGCTGCCTGAGGTGGCGCCACTGGGATGCCCAGCTGCAGTGGTGACAAGGACACAGTAGAGCCCAGAGCTCACAGCCTGATGGTATCTGTGGGGACACTGGGGATGGTCCTGCCACCCTGTTCCCAAATGAATGGCCTCATAATCCTGCATGCAGGGCGAGGGGCTCTGCATGCCCCACGCAGCCAGCAGGTACATTAGGTGTAGCTGACAGTGACACGCAGAATATTAAGAATAACTTACCTCATTATCTGCAATTACGTTACTGCCACACACCTCATTTCTTCACCAAGAAAAGAAAATTAGTTTTATATTGACTTCATCCCAGTGCCTCCTCTGCCTGCCCCACCATGAAACGCCTGCACAGGCTCTAAAGGGGTCTGGACACAATTAATACTCATTCTCCCCCCCAAACCTGTTGCTGTCCTTGTCCTGGAGGGACAGGATGCTTGTCCCACTCCCTACATACTGTGATCAGTAAGGCCTCCAAATCCATCTCATCCTAGCAAGGATGCTGGAGTAGGGAGGGCCTGTTTCTGGAAGCTGCCAGGTATATGGGGATGTGACAGCACCAGGCGTCCCCAGGAAACAGCCAGGAAGGTGAGCATAGCAGAAGGGACCTGTTCTCACATTCAACCTGCCAATCCAAGCAGCTGCCTCCTCCCAGCTGGGCTGGCCACCATCCCCCCACGGTGATGAGATGCCTCCTTCTGTCCTCTGTGCTGGTGACTGCTCTTCTCATTGCGTGCTTGCCATGCTGCTCCCTCTGAGGGCAGACAGAGCTGGGTAGCTGGGGACAAAGCACTGCAAGACAGTTGGCTACTGAGACACCCACCAGCCCTGCAGGCTGACAGATAGCCTGGCAGAGGTGATGCTGTGAGGGGCGGGACCCTTAGATCAGGGTCATCCCGACTGGAGAGGACAGCAGCTAGGGCTGAGCTCTCTTGCACCATCCCAAACAGCTCCTGGAGCCCACAAGCCTGAAGGACACCAACACTGGTGGTATCAAAGGTGGCAGGGGGTGTGCTGAGCCCTCAGTTTGCCTGGCAGCCCTGTCACCATCCCTTACACATCCAGCAGCCTTGCGGGCAGCCCATGGCAAACAAAGTGAATGCTGCCATCGCCCCGCTCCTGGCTGCGGCCGCTCGCTGGCCAGGAGGGAAGGGGAGCAGCATGTGCAGCAATACAGGGAAAAAAGCCAATTTCATCTTTATTAGAAGGAGATTTCTCTTTTAGTAATAAGCACACTTCAAATAATTAGCGTGTTTTACGTAATAATGAAATTATGGAAATGCAGGCCACTTATTCAAACAAGTCACCATTACCATATTTTTAAATATTAGACTTAATTAGAGTTTATCACTTCAGAGAAGTACGAAGAGTGGAGATTTTTTTTCCTTTACAAAAAAAATCCTCATAAAGTGTTTATTAAGAGCGGGTAAGAAGGGGATAATGATCTGTTTGGAAATTAAGGCAATCAAACATTTAATGCTCTGCACTCCTGTAGGCAAAAGCATTCAAATGAGTCAATTATACATCCATTATCCAGGCACGATTAAACAAGGCAGGACGGGGAATTTGTCCTCCGCGTCATGCGATTGTCGCGAGGACTTATGTCCACTTAAAGGCAGCTAATAAAACACTGAACTTGGGGAAGAAGAGGAAGGGAGGACTGAGAAAAGAGAAGACAAGGGAAGAGAGGCAGGCGGGTCAGTGGGACCTCAGAGGGGCGAGGGTGGGAGGTGGGTAGGGATGGAGCTGTGTCTGCATCCCAGCCCTTCATAAATCAAAGTAATTAAGTTAACATGAAAATCAACTTCACCATCCCGTTAAATTACAGCATTTGCATATTAGGACTCAAATGAAGTAGGTAGTGGGTGAGGGGGGGGTGGGAGGAGAGGAGGGAGTAGNAAGGACTGGGGGGGGGAATATGCACCAAAAAGGGAACCATTTATTATGGTGAATAACTAATTTCAGAATTTATAGCGCTGGATTTTCGTTCCCGTGCCATTTATATTACAGAAGGAAATTAAGGGGCGGGCAGGAGGCTGGCTGGACATCTTTCTGCGTTATTGCTTGTCTGCCATTTGCAAATCATTATTAATTGTGGCCTGTGTCGCTGGTGCAGCAGGGCAGGGTGCCTGGACAGCCGGAGCAGACACACATATCTCTTCATCAGGACCCCAGCCGCTAGCCCTGGAGAGCCAATTACCCCTCCCTGATTGGTATCAGATAAGGAGGGAATTTTTACAAATTAGGGAATAAATAGAATTTCCACACGTGGAGCAGGGAGGGCTTGAGAGGCAGTAATGAAAAACGATACATCACCATCAGCCAGACAACCCTATTCATACGCCGATGCATTACGCTCACTACTCATAATCCCGCCGGGTGACAGACAGCCGCCGAGCCGGCCCAGCCAAGCCGCAGGGGAGCGCATCCTGCCGGCCGGCCCGCTTCGAGGCGCAGCCTCCAGCCACCAGCACCCTCTCGGCAGCCCAGGGAGTTCTCCTCTCTGCTGGCTGTGTGTCACAGCCTCTGCCATGGCCTCGCAGGTGGTACGCCGTCTACCTGGCATCACCCAGCTGTGCGAACGGTGAGGCCAAACCTCCTGGCACGGGTGACACTGCAGGGAAGCCGTCCCTGCTCTGCTGCCCGCAGGAGCCCAGCAGGACGAGCCTCCTAACTTGGTCCTGAATTTGACATTGAAGTCAGCAGCTAGGCACTCAACTGCACTCCAGCCTCTCACCTAATTTCTGCATCCTGCAGGTAAAGCACATCCTTCTCAGAACTATTGAGCCCAAATCATGCCCTCAGGGAACTTCCCTCTCCTTGGTGGTTCACGGCAGTATCCTACTAACAAGACCTCTACCAAACTTCCAGTGAGGATTTGCCTTTTTGTACCATTCAGCCCCCAAATTAGCCCCATGACTCACTTCCACTACTCAGCCAGCCCTGGGTCTCCCTGCATTACTGGGGGTCCGTGTTTCACCTTGTGAGTGGTGATAGGGCCTGAGGATGGGGGGATGGCAACACCAGCTTTGACCAGCCTCAGGAGCATAGCTCTGCTCCACTGGGAACAGGCTTGGGCTGAGGCACCTCCATCCCTCTGTGAGTCTGTTGCTGAGGCAGTCTCAGTGCCAGCCCTCACCCAGGGCAGATCCCACAGCTACCATCTGCCTGTGTCCCCTGAGTTGGGGTAGCTCTTTTGCCCTGGGCTGTGACGGAGCTGAATGGCCCTGGGAAGAGAGCTGGCACACAGCAAACAGGGTCCTAGCACATGGCCAGCCTTGGAGAGAGCAAATCCTGGAAGTGCGGGGACGCTGCTGAGCTTTGGGTGCCCAGTTTGCACCCTAGTCCCCAGTGGTGGAGCCGCACGGCTCGTGCCGGTAATTAGCTCTCCCTCATGACAAGCACTCACCAAACAAAATGCTCAGCAGGAGATCAATCTCGCCTGGAAGTCAGGCAGCCTGTAATTTATTCCGTATACAATGTCGCTCCACCGCGGGCTTCCTGGAATTTATACCCTACACTGTCGTGTATTATTTAACTCATCCCAGTGCTTTACAGCTCCCCTGAAAGTCGCCGTGCCAAATAAAGTCACGGTGAGGCACTGGCTAGGGGCAGGATGCCCCTTGTGACAGGGCTGGTATGGGACCCCCTGTCTTGGCTTAGGGAAAAGGTGATGGTGACAAACTCTTGCAGAAGTAGGTGGCTCAGGACATCCCTCTCCAGGGCTCTGTGGGGAGAACAGGAATGGGAATGGGAGGTAGGCCCCCACAAGAGTCCAGTAAACCACAGGCTACAACACTGGTGCTTCCTTGGAGGAGGAAAGGATGGTAGCAGCAGGGAGAGGGTAGTAGGGCTCCTGCCTTCTGGGGCTGGCATAATTGGGGAGATCCATCTGGAATTCGGGATGGGGCAGGGCAGAGATGTTCTCAGTACCCTTCCTCCTGTCTGTGCTGGATGCCAGGGGTGACCAGGCTGATGCTTCCCCCTCTCCACAACATGGATGGAGGGTCCCTGCCCACAGGTGCTGTTTGAACATAGCCAGAGATGACAGAGCAAACTGCAGTGAAGGAGGAAGCCAGGACTCTCGAGGGGTCGAGGGAAATGATCCTGCCCCTCTACTCTGCACTGGTGAGACCCCATCTGGAGTACTGCATCCAGTTCTGGAGCCTCTATTACAAGAGGGCTATGGATGTGCTAGAATGTGTTCAGAGAAAGGCCACAAGGATGATCAGAGGGCTGGAGCACCTCTGCTATGAGGAGAGACTGAGGGAGTTAGGGCTGTTCAGTCTGGAGAAGGCTCTGAGGTGACCTTATTGTGACCTTTCAGTATCTCAAGGGGGCCTACAAGAAAGCTGGGGAGGGACTTTTTAGGATGTCAGGTAGTGATAGGACTAGGGGGAATGGAACAACGCTAAAAATGGGTAGATTCAGCCTGGATGTTAGGAAGAGGTTCTTCACCATGAGGGCGGTGAGACCCCGGAATGGGTTGCCCAGGGAGGTGGTCAAGGCCCCATTCCTCGAGGTGTTTAAGGCCAGACTGGCTGAGGCTCTAGACAGCCTGATCTAGAGTAGGGTGTCCCTGCCCATGGCAGGGGGGTTGGAACTAGATGATCCTTGTGATCCCTTCCAACCCTGACTGATTCTATGATTCTATGACCCTCGCCATATGTCTCAGATGATGCAACTGTTCATATCCTGGACCAAAGCGGGCACATGGCTGGGCTGCAGGCAGCTGCCAGAAGGTGCCAGAAGGATGAGGCAGGCAGAGAAGGTGAGTGGGCATCAGCATTGTCCAGCCCTACCAGTAACCCAGCAAAAGTGAAGTCCAGGGGATGGGTGGGAGCTGGGATGCTGCTGCAGCAGCAGCTGCTGCCCAGCCCATGGTCTGTCACCACAACAGCTCTGCCTTAGCCTTGCATCATTACTACTACTGGAACAGGTTTCTTGGGGATGCCTGAGGATGCTGAAGGAAGCAGGAGGTCCTGCCAGGGTGGTGGGGCTTCATCCAACAGGCATGGCACCGGGACCACCCCACCACTACTTCTCTCATTCCAGGGTGGGCAGGGGGCAGGCAGACAGTGTGTGATGGGATGGCTTCCTCCCAGCCCCTCCAGCAGGCTACAGGAAGGGGGAGGTTCTGCTCCAAAACTGGGGCAAGGACTAGACTGGTAGCTGGTGTGGCTGCTGCAAGCAGCTCACCTAGTGTTTGTCTTTGGCTGTGCGGCTAGATGGAAAGAGTCAGTGATGTAGAGCTGGATATCCTCCACAGGGAAGGTTAAAACCTCTGTTCAGTGTAAAGTTGCCATATCTAAGCACTTATGATCATGATATTTATGGCTAGTTTATTCCAGGCTGTTAAAGGCAGCAGTAGTTATCCACAGATAAAGGGAATTTGGCTCCCCTGACACCTTTTTTCCCTGTGGCAAAGGCATGCCTGGCCGGAGCCAAGTGCTCGTGGTCTGTAACTCACTCGATGGTCCCTGACAGAGTCAGTGCTGGGGCCAGGCATGTGGATACTCAGCATGTCAGGGATCTGGTTCTGCTGTATAGGAGCTGTAGGGACAGATGTGGAAGATGCCATCTCCCTGCCACTGACTGATGTTGCTGGGGACAAGGAAGTCCCCAGGCTGCAGGGAGCAATTTGCTCTGCCTTTTTGCTGCTCCCCAGCACCAGTGCAGTTGTCCCTGCCCCCTGTATCCTCTCTGCATGCTGCCATGCCCTCTGCCACCGCCCAGTCATTGGCTGTGCTCCTGACACCCAGTCCCACCAGTGGGACTGGGACTCTAATTAGGGAGAAATTTCCAGGGAGAAATGGGAGAGTTTATAAAGCTGACTTTCTCCTGCCGGTGAGTGACACGAGATGTCAGAGAAAGGAAATAAAGGCAAGGATGCAATTCTAGTGCTGCTGAGAGTGTGTGGTGAGTCCTAATGGAAAGTTCTCCTGCTCTTTAAAGCTTGGTCAGATGGCCTAGTTACTGCTTTAAAAGGACCCAGAATCAAACTGCAGCGCCGCACTCGAAGCCTTCAAATAAAGCGAGCTGTGTTTCTGCAGGTCCAGCAAGACAGAGGCAGGCGATTACATAGAGAAGGGCAGGTCTCTTTATCTTGGAGGGAGACCTACCTATTTTTAAACATTAGCTCCAAATCAGCAGCTCACCTCTTTGTCTCTCACAAACCCTCTCTTGCCTTCTGGAGGAGAGATCAAACACCAGCCCTGTTGCCATTGTTTCTCTCGCAGCGAGATGGATGCAGGACTGTAATCTTCCCACAAAGCTGCATGCTTCAAAGGCATCAAAAGTGCTTATTAAAAGTCCTAGGAAACTAATTTAATAACATCCCAAAGGGCTGGAAAAATCACCACCAGCAGCTCAAAATATAACCTGGTGAGGGAAGATGGGACCCTGCTGGACATGACTCCATCTGCAGGCAGCTGCCTGTGGGGCTGGGGCACTTCGGCACACAGAGCTGCCCTGCTCCCTACAGTGTGACTGCCCTGGCACTGCCTGCTCCTCTGTCAGGGACACAGCTGGGCCAGCAGGATCATAGGCCCCTGCCCTGATGGCATCACCAGCGCAGTTCATGTAGGTGTGTCCCCACCAAGGGCTTTGCTGCGCCAGAGACAACCCTGCACAGTGGGGATGGAGTCCATCCATCCACCTGGGTTCCATGGCTTGACTCCCCTTGCCAATCCAAAAAGCCCTGCCCTCTCCCTGAGGCAGGACCGCAAGCTTGCCTTTCAAAGGTGAGAAGTATCAGGGAGCCTTTGCTGGCCATCTCAGCAGCTGATGGAGCAGCAGCCTTGTGTGATGCTCACCCTGACTGATGGGCTGGTGAGAGACAAATACACCCCATACCTGGTGCAGACAGGGACGCTGGCCAGACCTGCAGAGCCACGTCAGGGACATGTGCGCTAAGTGTGAGGCAGACCTGCACCCTGCCCACAGGCCGGGCTGGCACGTGTGCCTGCCCACCAACACCTCTGCGCAGCAGGCACATGCTCCCAGCAGCAGCAGCACGAGGGCTGTGCTCCCTTGCATCCCCAAGCTGGTCCCTGCTCCCAGCCCGTGCCAAGCAATGCGTGGGACCCTGGGGTTGTGTCTTGTCCAGTGCAGGTTTCTGTGGAAAGGGGCAGGGGATGGAAATTAACGCTCCAGCCTCTCATCCTGCCCATTAGCGGGGCTGTTTTACTCCGGATCATTAAATATGTATATCTTATTACACGCCTTGTTACAGTATTGAGCTCTATTGACTGATAATAAATTCCAAGCATCATCCTGGTCATAAATTTATCTGGAGATGATGAAGACTCAATAATCTAGTCATGCAGATAATATGATAGGGCCTTAAAAAAGATCATTACATTATATGCCAAAATTAAAAGTGAAATACACTTTATTAACACTGTTTCCACACTCGGGGCCATTACTTGTTATATCCCCTCTTGCCCTCCCATCCACCCACACGCTGTCCCTTGGGCGAGCCAGGAAAAGCAAGATGAGGCACAGCTGGCACGGCTTTACCTTGGGAGGAGCCTGGCATAGTAGCATACGGGAGTGGCACTGGGCACTGATTGTCACACTGGGAAATTCTGGTATGACCCCAAGGGAGCAGAGGGTCTGCCTGATACAGCACTGCTGCCCAGTGGCAGACTTTGAGAGTCTCCAGATGTTTCAACAAACTCTGGTGCCAGCAGCCCTCAGCAGGCCCTGGCTAAGGACTAAGGGCACCCTTGTCCCCAGCCTCCATTAGGAAAAAAAATACCTCCTACAGCTTTAGTCTCCTGAGAAAACTGCCCACTCATTGGAGTTAAGCTAACACTCACACTTGACTGAACCTCTCCTGCATGCTTTGGCAAGCTGCAGAACCAGAACGGTGTCCTGACTTGTGCCTGGATACACTGCAGTGTGCCACAGAAAGCTGAGGAGCAGAAAAGGGGATGTGGGTGAGGCAGGTGTCCCCTCCAAGAGAGGAGGGTTCCTGACAGGCTCCAGTGTCCAGTGTCAAGTCTCAAAAGCCACCTCTCGGTGGGATGGTGAGGACCGGGAAACTCACAGCCACCCTCCCCGGGGGCCAGAGCTCAGCCCCCTCCTCCCACCAGCCACTCGAAGCCATTCCTCAAATTTAATCAGAAGGTCACAGACATTTAAACTCCCCTGATGAGGGCAGGCTGGTGTGCCTCCTGCCTGGCGCGGCCCGCCCGGCCACGCTCCCGCCTGTGGATCAATGGCACGTGGCGAGTGCACAGTGCCCCCCCGGCCCCTTCCCTCTGCCACCTTTCTCTCCAGACACGCAAGGTGACGAGCACCAGGGGGGCCCGCGGATCGATGCCGCGACACGGATCGGCTGCCGGGAAAAACCAATCGCGGATCAGATGGAAACCGACTTCTTCTTGTATCTGCCCGGCTCTCGCCGGGATAGATTGGCTGGAGAAATCCGATGGTAAGGGAAGACAAAGGGGGAGGTGATGGCGAGAGGAGGAAAGGGCTGATAATGCTCCTGCCGCGGCCACTCTAATCTGTGACAGCCCGAGGATTTGCTGAAAGCCATTATCACATTGCTTTCCCTTCTCTTGTCCCTGATAAAGCCTCGGCTAATCTGTTTGTTGCAGGTATTGAACGAACGCATTTAGCGAAACAAGGGGTGTGTGCAAGCCTCCCTGCCTGAGGAGCACATTTTATTTCCCTGCACCTCTGGCCTCGCCGGGAGGTGA
Organism: Ramphastos sulfuratus; assembly: GCA_013399055.1. Classification (NCBI taxonomy): domain Eukaryota; kingdom Metazoa; phylum Chordata; class Aves; order Piciformes; family Ramphastidae; genus Ramphastos; species Ramphastos sulfuratus. The sequence goes on along the minus strand of WBNM01015578.1, from coordinate 142,134 downwards.
AGGGGGAGCCGGGAGGAAAGGGATAGCGTTGGGCGCAGCCTTGGTACAAGCACAGGCTGTACCTTGATGGGCCGTGCTGTGGGTGGAGGTGCCGTGCCCTAGCATGGAGGAAGCACCTCTGGCAACCATCCTTGGCGAGTTTTGGAGAGTTTTTCTCTAGGCACTGCGTTTCATCTTTGTAACACAACTTGCAGCAGACAACGAGCAAAGGCCTGGGGCTGGTGGGTGGTGCTGTGGCACATCCCAGCTGGGAGCACTGCTGCAGCTCAAGTCACATGCAGCCATGGGGAACAGCACCCGAGAAGGGGTGACATGGAGGTGTGTGCCACGGGAATGGTTCCTAAGACCCCTCTTGTCTGCAGGAGCCCGTCCCAGCTCCTGCTTGCCTGTCCTGGTGCTGACCTCAGCCCTTCCCTCCTGAGAGGCTCGTTCTCTGGGGAGGAGAGATAATTCAGTGGCTGCAAAAGCCCAGACCCAGGGCTCCCCCAGTCGCCTGTTACAAACAGTTCTAGTGGAACATTAATTACAGTAATTTAGCCGTGGAACACTAACTGCAGCCAGTGCAATAGCATTCAGTACATTTGTGGCTATAACCCACTCCTTAAAAAAGACATTTGGCTACTGACAGCTGATAAAATGAGTTGTGAAGCATAACCAAAGGGAAAAAAAATAAATCAGAAGCATGCCGGGGAGTGAGTCACGGGGCCAAGGATGGGGGGGTAGGAGGTGGTGGTGGGGTCGCAGAAGGAACCCTCCTGCCCACTATCCAGTGCATGGGCTGGCAGGCTCCCCATGCCATGGGCACGGGCTTGTCGAGGCGGGGGGCCGTGCCTCGGCAGTATGTCAAACAGAAGGACATTTCCTTCTATCTCAGTCACTGCCCCAGGGCACAATCCACCTCCATTCAATCTTTACTCCACTACACATGTTTCCTTTCCAGCCTCGGATTATTTTTTATCATCAAATTACTGTGGCGATAAGATGGAGTAGATGTGATAGTAAGCAGAGCGCCCACCCTCCCCTCTCCCTCGGCATCCTCCTCCCTCTGCCACCCGCAGCCTCCCGACTCTGAGCAAGCAGGGGGCTTGGTCAAATGTCAGGAGGTGAGGAGACACCTCGGGCTGCCACGTTCAGCGGCTAGGACCAAACCACGCCTGGCAGCAAGTGCCTAGACGCAGGCAGATAGCAGTTACCAAACAGCTCAGGTGCCCATCAAGCAGGAAAACCTGTGGGGTGCTCTGCCAAAGTGTGGGATCCCAGCAGCCATGCCAGAGCTGAGCACTTGCTCCCCACTGCTCCGCCTGGCTTCCTTCTGCATCCAGTGCACCAGACTGGCACCAGAGATGTCACAGCCCAGTAAAGCAGCAAGGTGGCAGGGATGCGGGGAGCCCTGGCACAAGGGTGGCCAGAAAAAGCATGGCTGTGCCACTGCAAGCCTGAGCCCCACCGTGATGAATCCTCCCCATCTCCTTGTTTACTCCAGTCTGCAACAAATGAGCCCCTGCCCATCCAGGGATAGCTCATCCAGAGGAATGCTCTTTCAGGCCTCCCCCTCTAATCCCTATTAATTTAAATAATGCTTGGCCACTCTTCTCAAACTATTTATTATTTATCAGGTTTGTTTATTTGTAGCTAACAGGTAGCGCTCAGCATGCATCCCCAGCACAGGGACAGGGGCCGTTCATCACAGCGGCTCCCCCGCCATCCACCATCCGTCAATTACTCCTGCTTCCTTTAATTAGTAATGAGGACTAATATCTCTGCCTGGGATGGTGGCTGGAGCGGAACTTCCCTCCGGTGGCAACTGAGCAGCACGAGGGAAGGAATGAAAAATAAATACCTGTGCCAGGCTGATCCTGCTGCTCCTGAAGGAGCAGAAGTTCTTGCTAGCCCCAGTGTACCCCTTCCCAGGGCAGTCCAGTCCCTGGCAAGCTCTCCAAGTGTCCCCCGTATACCCAAGGCTTTTACTCAGCAGGGCAAGGCAGGCGATGGCAATCAGCTCCTGGTCCATGAGTGCCCTTTTTTGCATGGCAATGCCAGAATGCCAGAATCACAGAATTAACCAGGTTGGAAAAGACCTCTAAGATCATCGAGTCCAACCTATCACCTAACCCTTCTAATTAACTAAACCATGGCACTAAATGCCTCATCCAGTTTCCTTTAAAAGACCTCCAGGGATAGTGACTCCACCATCTCCACGAGCAGTGCATTCCAATGAGCAATCACTTTCCGTGAAGAATTTCTTCTTAACATCCAGCCTAAACCTGCCCTGGCAGGTCCTCTTTTGAGGACCTCTTTTGAGTTTGAGGCTGTGTCCTCTTGTTCTGTCACTGGGTGCTGGGGAGAAGAGACCAACCCCCTCCTGGCTACAACCTCCTTTCAGGTAGTTGTAGAGAGCAATGAGGTCTCCCCTGAGCTTCCTCTCAAAGCACAGGGGGATTCCCTGCCAAACCCTAGTTGCTGCACTCCACATGGGTATCAGCAAGGGGAAGCCTAAATTAAATGCCCATAAGAGCCTCTGGCCTGGCAGTCCTGGGGAGCTCTGTATCAGAACATGCCAACCAGAGGCAGCCTAATAGTGAAGGCAGCACATGATATAAATGGAGCCCCTTTGATTTATTGACTGGGAGAAGTTTTTACACGATAGCCCATTAAGACGGACGGCTCTGTTTACAGCCAGGCCATCTAGCTATAGGGACCCTGAACTGGATGGTGTGTTTTGCTATTGCTCTTCAGGCAGACATCTCATTAAGGGAAACAGCATATGGAGCTCTCTGGATCTATACTTCACGAGTCCTAAGGGAGGCTTTTACCATTTTTAATAAGCGGGCAAGGTTAGCAAACCTGCAACGCAGTGACCTCCCCTCCCTGTGCGATGGATCTCCCTGAAATGCAGGGAGCTGGACTCACCATGTATGTATGTGTGACTCCATAAATCACCTCCCCATTGCTGGCCAGGGAAACTGGTTGGGGAGGACAGCACAGGGGGTCTGGACCAAGCAATGCTGCATGCAAAATAGAGTGGCATTGCGCAGCTCAGTGGGACACACTGGGGGCTTGCAGTTCGGTGGGAAACAGCGTGGAGCATGCCCCTGCCCACTGGGCCAGCAGGGTGACAGGCAGCACGTGGGCGGCTCAGTTGGCAAAGGTGCTTTAAGGAGAGAGCATTAACAGGATAGCTACAGTGCAGGAAACGAAACCCCAGCTGGCTGTCGAGGGGCATTATTCCATATTCAGTAACACGGCTGTTTAGGAGAACAAGTAATCTCTGGCAAAGACCTCCGGCTCTTCTCCGATCTGATAAAGCCGCGCAGCCTACAGGCAAGCTGGCCCCTCTGGGGGCTGCCACGGATGGATGCCGTGGGCTTAAGTTGCCGAGGCCAGAGGAGGAGCAGAGGCAGGCACGTGGGGTGAACTGCTGAGGAATGGGGTGGAAATGCTGCTGACAGATCGCCTGATACAGCTATCTGAAGTGAAAGGGCTTGTGAAAGGGCAATGTTGGGTGCTCCCGCTCTGACACCACTTATGCCCCCAGGTACAGCAGAACAGACACAGGCCTGGACTGCAGGTAATGCATGCTTATGGGCACAGCACCCATCATCTCCTCCTGGCCTGGGTACAGGGCTGTGCGCCCACCCGCTCCCCAACAACAGCAATCTGGCTCTTGCCCATCAACCAAGCCCTTTAATCCCTCTTTTTCACTGCTGTGGTACCAGCTAAGCACTATAACCATCAACAGTCACTGGCATTTAACTTACATATCTGAAATTCACACCACGGAAAAACCTGCTAGAAAAGCAGAAGACTGAAAATTTGATTGTTTTGACAAGTCTACCTGGCTCTGGCTGGGAAAGAGGGAAGGCAGAGAAGGACAAATGGACAGATATGGTGGCATATTTAGGTCTCTTTCCAGCAATTCTCTCACAAACAGTCTGAGCATCTTTGAAATGAAATTTTGTAGGCAATTAGCTCACAATGTGAACTTAATTGCTTTTGGTATTTAAAAAACCCCATTAAACTAAATGGCCGAGATATTGAGGCTGCTTCCAATGCACAGTAACTACCAGCCTCATTACTGGGACGCCAATTCCAGCAGCGGAAGGCACAGACCCATGCGATGTGACCGATGCGGCTCTAACCCTCCCTCCCAGCTCGCAGTCCATGGGCGAGGGGATCATCAACAGCAGTAAGAGGACGGTTCAGAGCAAGGCTGGCATGGAGCAGCAGCCCAACAGCGTACTGAGCTCCTGGTTCCCCTAAACGTCATTGCTGGACTAGATGAACCAGACCTGGGCATCTGGAACTGAAGGGAGTATTGGGCTTCTTTGGCTTGATGAGAGGAGTGGCTGGAATGGGACAGTCCCACAATGCGGGACTCCTGAGTCCTGCTCTGCCAGAACATCAGGGTGACCTTCACCAAGGTGCTCTGGTCCCTGCTCCTTGGGGATCTCATGGTGTTTGCACTGCCTGCACTTGGAAAGCGGCGGGTGTGTGGCTCCCACGACTGACTATTAAAGTGACACAAGCTCAGCTGGTACTATTTATCTCTGGGGACAGCCCCAAAGCTGGCACCTTATACCTCTTTATGCCAAGCTTTCCTCCACCGTGGAGCCAGCAGCACTGCCCTGCTTTGCATTTACTGCTGTAATACAACAGGGCAGCTAACAGCAGTGCTTTCACCTTACTTTACTTATTTGTTTAAATTATTTACATGCCTCAGACGCAAGATTGTTCTCCAAAAGGAGCATCCTCTTGGCTGCTGCAGCTTTAAAATGACTTGCATCCATCACTCAATCGCTTTCAGGTCAAACACACGCTCCCGACTTAATGACCACATTTCCACAGCAACAAATTTGTCACTGCTGTTTGTTTAAAGCCAACAATCTGTAGGAGCACTGTGTGCAAGCATTGAATTAACTCAGCATCTGAATGACTGCGGTGCCAGATCATTCAAATTGCACCTTTCCTCAGATCTTCCAGCAATGTTAATTAATGTTCCTTACGCAACATACTGCAGTGCACAGGGCTGCTGGAGAGAGCAAAGCCTGATCCCTGCGGTCCTGGGGCCACGAGGAGCTGGGTTTCTGGCTGCCCCAGCCCCAGGAGCACAGGATCAAGTGTGTGTTGGGGAAAAAGAGGGGCTGGTGGCTCCCCCTCGCTCTGACAGGACCTACCCAGACTTCCCCTAAAAGTTTAGTGATCTGGCTGAGATGTTCTATGCTGGAAATCCAACTCACACTGGATTTTTTTTCCCCAGGAAATTCCAAAATGAACTGTTAATACACTGCCATCAACAAGAATGAAAAATATGTCACTATTTTCCTTAAGTTCCAGCTACTTCTTGTTGTGCGGTTTTGGTGTGTGTGCCCAGATGTTTTGGAACAAAGCCTTGCAGTCTGTTGGGAAGGTGATTTTGGGGCCAGGAAGTGTTTTGGATTTCCCATCAGAACCTTGCCAAGTTTGGGTAAAGCCAGCCCTGTCTGTGGACCCTGGCAGCCAGCCCTGGGCTGGCCCCCTGCTCCCAGCTGCTAAAACTGGCACCCACTCCAGGCACCTGTGTGGAGAGCAGGAACCTGTCTCTCCAGGCGCTCTATTACTTCCCTGGGAAGTGCAAGGGAGGAAACTGCTTCATCGAAATACTTGAGCCAACAAGAGCTTGAGTCAGGGAGGAAACAGTGATGGGGAGTTAGTGGGGCTGGTGGCTGAGATGATAGCAGAGATTGGGGAAGGGATCAGGACGAGGAAACAAGGACAAAGAGCTGCAACAGGGATAGGGATGCAGGTTGGGTTCGGCAAGACACGCAGAGAAGGAAGGAATCCAATCCAACACCAAATCACCTAGTGTCCCTGCCCCAAGTCCCCAGCTGCTGTTCCTGATTGTCTGGGGCATTCTCAGATCAGAACCAGGGGCTCCTGGAAGGTTTTAACCTGGAGAGCTAGAGCCTTTCCCCAGCCTCCCCACAGCTCGCTGCAGTCAGCTGGGGCACTATGCTAATCTCTACTTGCCATTGATTTCAGTTCTGCTTCAGTTCTGTTTTTTGACCTCCACAAATCCTCGAAGATTCCCTTTGTTTTTCCTGACAATATTCCATCATGCCCCAGTCCCATGCCAGGAAAGGCAATGACTGATGCTGTTTGAACCTATCCACTCATGCACAGGGACAGACATGCTGTTGCCTGCAGATGCCCACCCCAAGGAATGCTCACCCTGGCTGCAGCATGGAGAGGGAAGCAGTGATGCTCTCATGCCATCCAAATCACAGGAGAAAAGCATAATAAAAGGACTTCCAAATGGTTTCCTTCAGGACAGTTGCTTTCTTTCTAGGGTGCTGTGGGTTCCAGGAGGCATGTGAGAGTGCTTTTGACCGTGCTTGGGTCTCAGCTGCAGAGTTGGCATCCAGCAGCCAACTGGAAAGATTTTCTTCTGTTCAACCGAAAACTGATCCCTCAGTGCCAGGCTCCAAGCCTGCATGGGCTGGGATGATCCAAAGGCAAATGGAAGGAGATGAGATGGCCATGAGCTAGGGCAAGACATTTCTTTTGCTATGTCCCTGGGGCCATTAGCTCCCTGATGACCCTTATGTTCTGTGCCATGATCTGGAAAGGGAGCCAGCCACTCAGAAGTGGGTAAGATCAGGCTGCAGTGTGCTGGTGCAGACAAGGAGGGGAAGACAGGGTCCTAGACAGTGCCTGGGAGATATCCCCTGCTATGAGACACTGACAGCATGGACAAGAGAGGGAAAGGAGCTGTCAGAGATGCACAGGAGGGGAAAGGCATTATCCCTTAATGTCCATCCTTTCCTGGCACCCCAAAATGGGTGAGGAATCTCTGCCAAGGCTTCTTTCTCAAGAAATCCTGGATGCCAGAATTTCAGCCCTTCTGGGTCCCTTCTCTTCCTGGCAGTAATTCACTATGTAAAGAGGCTGGATATTTATAATTATGCTCAAAGTGGCCACTTTGAAAATCTATATGTCTCTAGGCTCCCTGTACATCATAATGTCAAGTCTGTGAATGGAGGCATCCATCAGAGGCCTCACATCACAGACCTTGGAGCTGTGATAAACACTCAGGAAATGCTCGCTGAACTCCATGTCCCACCACTGCCTTCTGGGGAAGAGACCTGGCATTTGGGGGGTGCCCCCATGGGGCCTCCTCCAGGAAGAATGCCACCAGATGCTCATGGGTCACTGATCAGAGATGAGTATAGGAGCTGGGTCTTGGTTCCTCTAGCCAGAGCCTTCTGTGCTGACCCTTGCTGAACCCCAGGAAAGAGGGCTTTCTTCCAGAAGGGACCATCCAAGCCTGATGTTTCCATGCTGCAGCCACACTGTGGGCACATCATCTGTGAAAAAGTAGTTTCCATTCCTCTATCTCTGGGAAAAGTCCCAGCACCAGGAAGGTGGTGAGCTACAGGGGTAGAAAGCACCTCTCAAATAAAATTTCTGCACTCAGCCATCAAATCCCCATCCCTTGGCCTTGTCAGTCCCAGGATCTCCCGCACTTAACTGAGAAAGACTAGTTCAGCATCAGAGGGACAGGCTCAGCCCCCATTCCCAGCAGGGAAGCCAAGCCAGGGAGGTGAGGTGTCGTCTCCAGGACAGCCAATGTCAAGAGCTTTGACTTCCAGAAATCCTTGAAGATCCCCTTTGTTTTTCCTGACAATATTCCATCATGCCCCAGTCCCATGCCAGGAAAGGCAATGACTGATGCTGTTTGAACCTATCCACTCATGCACAGGGACAGACACGATGTTGCCTGCAGATGCCCTCCCCAAGGATTGCTCACCCCAAAGCGATGCTCCAGCCTGCTGCCCCACCATGGCTGCGGGGAGTTTTTCACTGCACCTCTCCCAGTGTGGTGGCGCAAAGCCCTCACTTTCCATCACCTCCTTGAGAAGTGGGGCAGGCACCCTGCTGGTGAGATGCCCGGAGGAGGCCAGGAACACTGCTCTCTGCCAGCAGCGTGGCGAGAGGACACGCAGGCTTCACTAACGCTCTGCCCAGACTGTTCTTAAAAATTTATTACTCTGTTGCAACATGAAAAATAAGACAGAGAAGTAATCATTAGTATAACTATAACTCCCCGTGCAATAGTCCCACTTGTAAATTGAGATTTATGCTTGCAGCTGCCGATATTTTAGAGGCCGGTGCAGGCGGTGGTGGCAGTGCAGCCCCGCTCCGCGCTGCCCCGACGCCGTTACAGTTTATCACAATCTGCAGAGATTATTGCAATGAATAATACACAACAGGCTGGCAGTGAAGAACTATTCCCGATCAAATGCTTCTGTAAACAACTGAATAAATAATATTGCTCAGCCTCCCTTTAGAGCCCTCAGAGGCCTAGGGAAATCTCTCATTACTCAGCAGGAGAGGCAGTGGGGGCCTTGGAGATACCATGAGGGAGGGACTTAGTGTCTCTGGGCAGGCAGCTGGACATCCCAGGGACTGGCAGTTGTCAAGTACACAACGCAACCCACCATTTTTTTTGGCCAAAAAGGAGACTGAGAGACTGAAAAAACCTGTTCATGGTCCCACAGCCTCATGTGCAGCCAGGAACAACCTGTTTTGAGAGACAGACAGATGCAAGCACAGAGAGACAGGTATTGCTGTCCTCTCTTCTGCTTTGCAAGGCTTTTGCCTTCTGATAGCGAGTGGGCAGCAGGTAAAGAGCAGGTTTGGGGTTAGCCTGGCCCGCAGGCAGCCAGCTCCCATCTACAGCAGGGATGGGGCGTTTGGGGCCAAGCAGACTGGCAGCAGGGCTTCACGCACTCCCTGAAATGTCACTAAGTAATGCAATGTGATCAGGGTTGTGCACCACCAGCTGTAGAAAGGGCATTTCTCACACAGCTTGAAAGGATAAAGTTCAGCTCCACTAAGCCCCAGGTTGCCCACTGCAGCAAGCTCCAGCTTGGCTGCCATGGGCATCAGGTCTCTGAAGACCCCTGCCCAGAAGGTAAGTAGGGGAGATTCACCCCTTCTCCAGCACCTGTCACACAGAGGTGTTTTATTTACTTTTTGAATGTCTATGCTAAAAATACAATCAGTGGAGGGGGAGGGACTTGAAAGGAGCTAAGGAAGGGTTACTATAGAATAATAGAATCATTTGGGCTGGAAGAGACCTGAAAGATCATCTAGTTCCAACCAGCCCTGCAGCAGCTCTCCAGCATTTCAAAGCTCTCACACCATACTTTCTGTGGGGCGGTGTCCATGTGCCTCAGCCCTGCAGCACCTGCCGGCAGCGAGCATCTCCCTCCGGCCATGTCCTGCCTGCTTCAGTACCAGCTCCCAGGGGTTGCCCCCTGCTCCCCACAGGCCCTTCCCATGGCTGAGACCTGAGGAAGGGCAAGAGAAGCAGAGCAGTAAAGTTTGCATCCTTAAGTCAATTGCTCTACAGCTTCTGCATGTGCAGGAATCAGCTCCAATTAATCCCCCCTCAGCTTGGCCCGCCCGCTTCATTACCTCCTCTTGATGAGAACCATCAGTGGGGCCTGTATGATTTTGCTAATTAGCCTCACTTCGTTTATCATTTCCATTTTCTCCCAGAGACGCTCGGCTTGCTGGGCGACAGCTTCATCTCCCGCTGAAACAATGCGGCCCCTTCTGTGCCTGTCTCACTTAGCGCTGTCACCGCAGCCATTATGAAATTGGGGTTTCATTTACACACTAATTAAACATTACAGCTTGTTCACAATTACAACATGGGGATGAGGAGGTAACTAATTACTTAAGAAATGAGCTAACATTTATCTCAGATTCCTCTCCCCCCCAGCCCACTGTTCTTCTCTCCAATCAAGATTAGAAATTGTTGTTGGACACCAGCAGCCCAGCACATCCCTGGTCACCTCCGCGTGTGCTGCGTCCCCTTTGGGGGGCCACACTGAGACCCCAGCTAGGAGACAATCCATCAACCCCTAACTGCAGCTGGGATGATGGGGGGCTGGGGTGGCGACATGTGGCACTATGCCAAATGGGCTGCAGAGGGATGAGCTGTGATGCTGGAGATGCATCTGTCCTGGCTAGCTCTGTCTGCTGCTGGGGTGTCCCCTAGACAGCTCAGCCGTGGTGGCGGCAGGGACCGAGGTGCTCCCTGAGCATCACAGCCTCCTTGCATCTACTGGGCTTTTGCCCATGGGGCTAGTGCCTGGCTCTGCACAGAGGCCAGGGATGCCAGCATACCCTCCGTGTCCCTGCTGATGGGCAACTCATCCTGAAAAGACATTTTCTTCGGGGAGGAATTAACATTTCAAATATGAGAACCATTAGAGTAAATAAAGCAGGCTGTCAGTTGGATCAAAAGGTGACAGAAAGCATGGGCTTGGGACACAAATATGACTGGAGAGTTTGGGCCTGGGGGAGTGGGCAAGGAGAGGAAGGGGAAGGCCCCTTCATTCAGCCCTCCAGTTGGCATCAGCATGGAGTGCTCTGTGCTCAGCCTAGCAGGGTGGGATGCTGCTGCTGTGCAAGCAATAGCGTCCTTACATGGGCAGTACAGGACTCCCATGTGCTGCTGTCACAAGCAAACGGTCCTTGCCTCGATGCACTGAGGGCAGCTGGTGGTGGGTTTGGGCAGCAGCGGCAGGGTGCAGGCAGGCTGCACCTACAGCTGCAGAGGATTAGAATACAGGGCAGTGGAGAAGGCTAACGACATCCAGGACTGTCTTGGGATTGCTGAAAGGGTGCATGGCTGTCTGCAAGGCAGCAAGCTGGCTGGTGGGAGAGGCTGCAGAGGCCAGAAGTGCTGCTGGGGTGTCTGGACACCGATGTGTGCCTCAACACTCCTGCAGGCTCTAGGAAAAGGCAGCACTGCTGCAGGGCCTTTGAAACACAAGAGACTCCCCCCATAAACAGCCCTAAGCACTGGAAATGCTCTCAGAAAAAATACCTAGTTCAGCACCAGACAATTAAGGCTCTTTTCCAACTCTTAACCTGCGATTTTGAGACAAAGAATTTAGCCTTGGTACGATCTGAACTGCTAATTGCTTGCCTGATCCACAGTCAGAGAACTGAGCCAAAACATGGGCACACAAAAAAAAAAAAAAAATCACCTTCCCTATCTGGGAGCAAATTCAGAGCCACTATCCGGGGAAAGGGGATGTTCTCTTCTTTCCTTCGGGCAGCTTAAAAAATAATGATCAGGAAACAGTTAAGCAAAAGGGGGGTGAACTGATGGTTTAAAAAAAAAAGAAAAAAAAAGAAAAAACTCACACCACTTTATAATAATAGTAACAACTCATTCCCATAGTTTTTATCCTTCCTGTCTCTAGCCCACCAAAAAAAAAAANCCTTACACAACCAGCAAACAAAAAAAAAAAAAAAAAAAAAAAAAAAAAAAAAAGAAAGAGAAAAAAAAAGAAACCCTGAGCTAAACTACTGACACTGGCTGGGAGCTTAGAACTGCCGCATCAAACAGAGCCCTTGAATCTCCTGAACATAATTGTGCTGCCCTCTAACCTCAACCTTCAATCAGTGCAGTGTAACTATCTCATTTTAGCCTACAGGACACACCCCTCTGCTAACTAGCAGCCATATTCTTCTCATTAGGAGACTGCTCTGGACGGAAGCGTGGAGGCAAAGCCGTTGTCTCTCTTTTTCTCTCCCTCTCTCGCCTGTTATGTATGTACTTCTGGAAGGGGAGAGCACTAGCAGAGGGCTTTGTGGGTGCTGGTGATGGTTCAGCTGTCAAGCTCTGAGTGCCCATGGCATGCAAATAAAGCCAAATCACTGGTTCTTGGTTGGAAACACACAGGGCAGGAAAGGAGACCCCGGTACCCCAGGCACCAGGAGGTTTGCCCCAGGGAGCTACAGCTACTGGATGGAGAGGGCTTCCCAGCAAGATGCTGCTGCTGTGGTCTCTGCAGGGCATGAGGCTGAGGGTCCTGCCCGCCACAGGCTCACCCTAGATGAAGGGTCCTGAGGTGGCAGTGTCGGGATGTGGGTCCCCTGCCTACTGGGACCAGGTTGAGAGGAGTGGTGGACACAGAGACAGGCATGTCCTGGTAAGCACAGGCATCGTGCCTGCTGCTGAGAGGTGTGCAGGAAAGCAAGGGGCAATGCAGGGCTGGGGTGCAGCAGGGAGGTCTGCACAGAGACAGACCTTCTGGCCAGGTGGTCTCTCCTTGTGCACTTTACAGGCCCAAGTGTAATTAGCAGGGAGGCTGACTGCAGCCAGAGAACTTACCTAGGACTGCCAGGTGCTCTCCACACTCGGCGGCGGGGGGTTGCATCACATCATGGGTTAGGGGCTTGTCCATGGTTAAAGATCAGCTCAGTGCCACGGTGGGGTATGAGGGAGCACAATGCTGTAGTGATGGGCACAGCAGCAGAGCCCCACTGATCTTGCTGCAACTCAGACAACACCTGCTAAAAACTGATGGGAGCTCAAGCCCCTGCTTCATGCCATGCCCTCAGAGACCTCCGAGCACGGAGGGCAGACATGTCAGACCACAGCACTGGACATGAAGCCTTGGTCCCATCAACGTGGACCAGTGGGCTCACCCTAAGCTGCACCCATGACCCCATCCTCCTGTCCAAGTCCTGCACTCTGGTGGCACCCAGTTTGGGGCCCAAGCTGAGGAGCTGCTTAGGCTTTCACTGGATTTGAAGAATTCTGTACTGGTCAAAGCCTTTTGGGGACAGAGAGAAACCCTGCTGTCCCAACACATGCTTGCTGCAGGGCTCTGCCACAGGACCAGGAACAAGCCAGAGCTCAGGTAGTTAATGGCACAGCTGGCATCAGCCTGTGGCAGCTTTGTGAAGAACCTCATACTGTGGAGGATAAAGAGGAGAGCAGATCCCTCCTGATCCCACTGCAGACCCACAAAGGGAGCAAGGGTGGCAGTTTGGCTGTTGCAGCTCTCCCTTCCTGCCAGAGCCCTTTGCCCTGTGATCTCAACTCATTAGCAACTTGGGAGTGGGGGAATTACACTGATGTATGTAAAGACAGGGAAAAGCACAGTCCTGGACAGATTTTTGATGCTTCAGTGCCAATCTTCCCCATGCAGCAGCATCTCTCCCATCCAGGCCTCAATCCTAGATCCTCTGCTGAGTTATTAACACAGTCCAAGTTCGTTATCTTAAACAGGCCACTCAGGACATGGGGCAGCGATCCCTAAACCAATTAATGTGATCCCTTGATTTCAGGGGAGAATGAAGAGGGGATTGTCAGCGCAGTGTGAGGGAGCAGTTACGGGTCAGAGCCTAACAGCACAGAGGTGCCCGTTAGCTTTTAACAGGAGGTGGGGGCTGGTGGGCAGCTGCCAAACCTGGCTTCTGTCCGAGCCTTTCTGTCCATCTGTATCCCTGGTCTACCACTGCACAAAGGAGAGGTGAAGGAAAGCTGCACCATGGTGCTTAACAGGCATCTGGATACCTAAAAGGCCTGGGTTGGGTCTGCTAGGAGGAGAGCAGCGTGGAGAGGGCTCACCTCTGCTGCAGTGGAGACAACCAGAGTGCTAGTGGTGCTTGGTCTGAAGGCCCTGGGCACTCCTGGGTGCCAGAGGCAGCATCACTCCATGGCCCAACACTTTCTTTCTTTCTTTGCTTGGACATTTTTTTAAAGCAGAAGTTCTCTTAGCAAAGTCTTTCGGGGGAGGCGGAGAGAGTAGGAAGCCAAAGAGAATCGTCTTGCTAGTCAAAGCCTTTAACAACTATTTTTAATATCAGGCAGAGGAGCAGGATTTTGAAATGAAACAGCCGGTGCTTCTTTGATGGGTGAGCTACAGATCTTGAAACAAGGTCCATTCCCTCCTCCTTCACTAACTAACAGCCATATTTCTCTCATTAAAGACAATCTGGCTGTATTTTCAAACTTCTTAACAAGCCGATCACTGTAATTTGAGATTTCTATTATCCATGCTCCTGTTACAGTAGTCTTTTAAGCAGCTAGCTTTTTTTTTTTTTTTTTGTGTGTGTGCTTTCTTTCACAGACTTTGTCTCTCCCCTTAAACTGCCATCAGTGGTAATGACGTGCAGGAAACCAGCACAGAGAGCCATCTCTTTTTTTTTTTTCCCCCCCTCTTCTTTCTGGTACTAGGTTGTGTGAGGATAGCAATAAGGAATGAAATAAAAAGCAAAATGAAGTTTGGTTATCTCTTATCTGGAGTTTGGTTTTTAATCCGCCCAGGAGCACAAAAGAAGCCAATGCAGTATGTTATCTCCCCCATCGATCATGGACCCACCTCCCCAAAGACCCCCAGCTCTCCCCTTCCCAAAAGCACCCGGCCATAGCCCCCTCCCTGCCCCATTAGTCCTTCACTGGGCTCTGCCAGATGGATGCAATTTGCATAATATCACCGGCAGAGGCTGGCAGATCAACTGGGGTCAGGCTCTGACATCTCCAGCACAGTCTATCTCCAAGTGCTAATTTGGACTGCATTGATCTCTCCTTCTGATTTCTTTGTCATTTACGTCTGCAACGGTTTGACAGGAGATACAGAGACAGACAAGGGGGGAAAAGAAGGGGAGGGGGGAAGAACAGGAGAGAAACAAAGATTGTAGTTACAGATGTCTTTAAGGGAAAAACTAGATTAATCCAAGGACTCCTCTGAGGGTCACAGCTTTGTAACATCCTAATTATCCTATTCTTATGAATTCCTGTACAGACTTAGAGGGGGGTCTTGCCAGTGAACTCAGGGGAATGGAAACTTGTTAAATTGTGGTGGAGTCTCTCTGGCTGGTTGCTACCCCTTCCCCTGTTGCACCTTGCAATCAACTGTCATTAGATGAAGCAGGACAGCTTAAATATGATGTCCCTCGCTGACACAGCCTTCACTCTGTACCTCTACCACCACCCTCATTAAAGGCAGATCTTTCCCAAAACTTGTGCAGGAGTCTCTCCTCCTTGCAGAGAGGGACCAGGGTGCTTAGAGACTGACACTGGCTAGAGATCCCAGAGTTGGGACAACGTGGATACCCAAACCGTGGAGATAAGGGCTAACCCAAGGGGGACAGTGGCATCCTTGCAGTCCCCTGGGATGCAAGTTTAGGAGGGTAGGTTTGGGGACACATTGCTATTGCAGGACAGCGTGATGCTAAAAGACACCTTCCACTGGAGTCCATTGAAGAGCAGGGCAGGCAATCCTTGCTCCTAATTGAGATGTTTATGTTCATTAACAGGAAACTCTTTCCCACCTCGCAGACCAGAGAAGACGTGTTACCATTTAGCTTCGTCTTGGACACATTGCAGAGAGACACCAAGGCACCAAAAGAAGCCTCAGGGAAATCAAAATGTCACTTGGTGTTTCACTACTTTTTACAGAAAAAGCTCTCTAGAAAGCTAATGATCTTCCAACGCCTCTCACATAACCTGTGTCTCACTGTGTCAGAGGATGCATCACAGTGCACGGGAAGTGATGCTTGTTATAGGGGCAGAGGAGTAAGTGCTAGCAAAGATGTTTTACCTGCCCAGTACAACATGTGACAGGATTTGGTCAGTGGAAGGGTTGTTTTGGCAGTATGTGGGGGGGGATGTTTTGGAAGGCTCAGCCACAGGACTGGACAAATAGCCAACAGCAGGATGGGTCCAAGGCAGTGCAAAGGTCTCTCTGATACCAACCAGTTCACGTCTGCATGCTCCTGCATTTGAGACTGTCTGATTGGCAAGACAAAGCACACATAATAATTGTCCTCTCCCTGTGCTCCCAGTATGCCAACAACAGTTTAGGGTGATACAAACCCCACAAATTTAAGATATTTCTCATCTATTACTGGAGTGAAGAATTGGGCTGAAAATCACAACTGGCCTGCAAGGGAGGGACAGACAACAGATCTGCTCTTCTTGCCAGTCTCCACTGCTGGTCCTAAAACCAGAAGCCAGAGTAAGGGAGGGCCAAGAGCAGCCATGCCAAAGGGCAGCTCCAGGACAATGCTAGCACTATTCTGCTGGGAGTCCACCAGGTCTGAGGATTGACAGATCTGCTCTGACCTCCCAGACACAAGAACAATATTCAGAGTGACACCAGAGCTGCAAACATGACCACTTCTAGTCGGCAGAGAGAGGCTTGCACCTGCCTTCCACACATCCTCAGGGAGTGGGCATGGCTGGGAGGAGGACACAGTGGCCCCCCGACTCTTCTCGGTCAGTCCAAGCCTCAAAGTCCATCTCAGCCTCCACTCCAAGGGACCATGAGCCCTCAGGTGAGGAGTAAGGTGTAAGGAGCCCATCACAGCCCCAGCAGGCAGCGGGGTCCCCACCCCTGCGGACACAAGACCAACTTTAGTCGGGGTAGGATGGAGGGGTGACTGCAGTCAACACAAACACTCAATCATCCTTCCTTTCTTTCTTCTGTGCCTCCTTTGTTAACTGCAGGAAACAGCTGAAAGACCTTGAGTTTCCCATTGTAGTGTGTATGGGAACAGAGCTGCAGTGATCAGAACATACCCCCTGCTGCTCCTGGGGAAAAAGGGAGAGCAGAATCCTTTCTAAAAAGGGTTTACGATTAGAAGAGTGTTCTGTCACTCTGGCGCGCAGTAATCCACTGCGCCACCAAGTCCCTTCAGAGAGATGTCGAAAACTTAAATGACTGAAAGCAAAAGAGCCCCGGCTCAGGTTCCCAGGCAGCCAGACATCCTAATTATCTTTAGATCCACTCCCACATGGAGGGGAGAGAGCACACAAGAGGAAAAAAAAAAAAAAAAAAAAAGGAAAAGAAAAGAAAAAGAAAGAGGGGGGAAAAAAAGACTGTCACATTGCTTTTTTCTTTTTTTAAAAGCTTGTCTCTGCTCACTGCTTTTCCAGCTGTGACACCTCTCACGGTAGTTAATTAGAATCATGTCACCGCGTTAATGTGCTCCGACTGGACTCTGACAGATGCGCATCCTCTCTTCGGCCACCTTGGTTGGTCCTCCCTCTCCGCCATTCCTCGGGGATGTGGGGCTCAGGGCTCACAGTGGCACGCCGTGCCACCTGCCCTGTCCTCATGCCCATGGTCTGGCAGGTGCCCTGGCACAGTGGGCTGGTCCCTGCACCCTGCCTGCCTGGGTGCCAGGCCATGTTGCCTGGCTGCAACAAGCGGCATGCAGTCGCTCCACCTGTTCTGGATCTGCCTGACCTTTACAAGCGCTAATTCAAAATGACACTGCTCATTTGATGACATTTCTGTTGATTTTTACTTAAGTCTCTTTTAATTATTTAACTTGGAGTCTTTCCCCTTCTGCCTCGGGCTGAGGCTGCTGTGAGTGGGGCAGTGGCCTTGAGGCAGCCCTGTGCCCAGCTCTGCAGCAGTGAGTCCTGCACTCAGCTCTCGTTCTCAGCATGCCTTGGCATAAGGACGGTGTGGTGAAATGGCACTGCCCCTAGGCACAGAACCAGCTGTATGCCACCTCTGCTGAGAAACGAAGAGCAGAAGAGCAACGTTTGCCTAGTCCAGGGAAGTGTGGGGTTCTTCAAGGCTTCCCCCACTTCCTGGGAGGGACAGGGAGGGTGGGACCAGCTCTGCCAGCCATGCACATGCAAGCTGGCATAGAAAGTGGTCAAAAAAGTGTGTGTGTGTATTCCTAAAATGCTGTCCTCGTTCCCTTGTGCCCCCTGCCCTGCTGCAGAGGAGGCAAGTGGGCATGGAGGGTGATTGGCAATCCTACAGACACTGGGCAGGCTGCACCGCTGTGAGAGTCAGGAAAGCTGAAGAGAGGAAAGGAAAGCAGGGAAAAGTGAGAGGAAGCTGACATAAAGCCAGCAAGCTCCTTGGACTGCAAGCTGCCAGGGCCACATGCTCCCAGCACCTCACAGGGTGAGGAAAAGCCTCATCAACCCCTGCCAAGCTCCCAGGGGTGAGAGCTGGCACTGACAGCCAAAGACCCCCATTACAGTGGGTGGCCAGCTGCCTGCCACTGCTCTTAGTGAGCGCGGCCCTCACTGCCCCCTCCTTCAATGTCAGTGTGGAGAGCAGCCCAGTGCACTGGCACATGAGCAGGCAGAGGGATGTGGGGAGAGGGATGTCTCAGCCAGGCAACAGGCACCCTGGCAGGCGCTGGCCCCGCTCCCTGCCGTGGTGGCAGCTCGAAGTAGTTAATTAGAATCGTGTCACTAAGTAAATGCGCTCTGACTGGACTCTGACAGCCGCTCACCTATGACACCGGGGGCCAGGAGACAATCCACATCAAACTACTGCAGTGTGACCCTTTTAACACAAAGAGTAAACTCACTGCACATTGAGTTGAAGCTCATTAAAACTGTCTACTCTGCGAGCATCCCATTAACCTCACTGTTAAAAACACGCAATTCCTCTTCTTCTTTCTGAGGCCTAATTAATGCTCTAGATCAGGAACAATATCACAGCCTAACCTTCCGAGATTTCCAATCAGTGAATGAAAAGAGAGAGAAGGCGCCAGAAAGGCACCGTGGTTTGCTGGGTCGCTCACTGCATGGGCTGTTGACCTGCCCAGGCAGGTAAGGGCTTTTCCACTTGGCAGGGCAGATGCCCAGAGGGAGTCTGGCACAGCACTGGCTGAGGGGACCATGGTACAGGGAAGAAGGTGAAGCCCTGTGCAGAGGTTCACAGCTCATGAGGTTACACTGACTGCTGTAAACCAGCCCAGCAAGGGTATAGTGTCAAGCCAGGTGCCACTAGGGGTCCAGATCTGCTGGTCACCTGGGATGGGTACTGCAGGTTCATGAGCAGGAGACACGGTGGCCTGGTTACTCTCCTTCCTGGAAAACGTGAAAAAACCTCCAAACCAGATATTTAGAAGTGAATCTAAAATCACAATAGTGCTAAAGACCCAATTACATTCAATCAGATTCAAAAAAGACCAGTAGCAAGAGGTTAACATGATGTTTTAAAGCCAGTCAATGCACTGGAGGTGGGAGCAGAGCTGACAAATGAGGAACAAACTTTCCCAGCAGAGGCTACTTCTCTGGATTTGAAAACTTTTGACTTTTTTGGGGTGCATTTTCAGTTCAATAACTGGCTTGATCAGAATTGAGAAACAACAAAGGACTGGGGAAAAAAAAGGAAAAAAAAGTGTCTTTTATCTTTTCCACAATCAGGGAAATAAACCAACCAACAAACTGAGATGGGAGAGGATAATCACAGAATCACAGAATGTCAGGGGCTGGAAGGGACTCGAAAGCTCATCCAGTCCAATCCCCCTGCCGGAGCATGATCACCTATACCAGATCACACAGGAACATGTCCAGGCGGGTTCTGAGTATCTCCAGAGAGGGAGACTCCACAACTCCCCTGGGCAACCTGTTCCAGTGTTCTGCCACCCTCACAAGGAAAAAAATTACTCCTTGTGTTTACATGAAACTTCCTATGCCTCAACTGCCACCCACTGCCCCTTGTCCTGTCATCAGGCATCGCCCAGCAGAGCCTGGCTCCATCCTCCTGGCACTCACCCTTTATGTATTTATAAACATTGATGAGGTCACCTCTCAGTCTCCTCCAAGCTGAAGAGCCTCAGCTCCCTCGGTCTCTCCTTGTAAGAGTGACTTCTCTCCATTCCCTTAATCATCTTTGTGGCTCTGCCCTGGACTCTCCCAAGCAGTTCTATGTCCTTCTTGAACTGGTGGGGCCCAGAACTGGACACAGTACTCCAGGCGCAGCCTCACCAGGGCAAAGCAGAGGAGCAGGAGAACCACTCTTGACCTGCTAACCACAGCCCTTCTAATACATCCCAGAACAGCATTGGGTCTCCCGGTCACAAGAGCACATTGCTGGCTGATGGTCAAACTCCCATCAACTAGGACCCCCAGATGTGCTAACTCTGAATTCTTGAAAGGGTGGCTGCCAAAACCACTTCTGCAACTCCCTGGACGCTTCTTGCTTTGGTTTCACAAACCTAGAAAATATTTTGAAATTTACTTTTCCTTCTGTACTGAGTACTTGCAAGGGAAACAGGATTTTACTACTAAAGTCAATTCCAACTGCAGCTAGGGCACTTCAGCATGGCACTCCAATTTCATCCAAAAGAGTAACCATGAGTAAGAATTTACTCACCACCTTTTAAAGAACAAATAGGAAATCAGGCTTTTTCTAATGTAACAAGTACCTAAAAAACTAAGACTAAAGGCAGATTATGATTTCATAGAATCACAGAATCATAGAATAGTAAGGTTGGAAGGGACATCAAAGACCATCCAGTTCCAACCCCCTGCCATAGGCAGGGACACCTCCCACTAGTACAAGTCATTCAAGGCCTCGTCAGCCTGGCCTTGAACACCTCCAGGGAGGGAGCAGCCACAAACTCCCTGGGCAACCTGTTCCAGTGTCTCACCACCCTCACTGCAAAGAATTTCCTCCTAACATCCAGTTTAAATGTCCCCTCTTCCAGTTTAAACCTCCTCTCTTCCAGTTTAAACCCATTGCCCCTTGTCCTGTCATTGCGAGACCTTTTAAATAATCCCTCCCCAGCCTTCCTGTAGGCCCCCTTCAGATACTGGAAGGCTACTCTAAGGTCTCCTGGAAGCCTTCTCTTCTCCAGGCTGAAGAGCCCCAACTCTCTCAGCCTGTCCTCAGAGCAGAGCTGCTCCAGCCCTCTGAGCATCTTCCTCTGGACCCGCTCCAACACTTCACTTTTATAATCAAACTAAATGTAGCAAAAATCTAGTATTTGATGAATAAAAGAACAATCAGATTTAACAACTGGGCAGTAGTAAGGAGAACTGCACTTGGTTTGATAGGGGCTGGTCACTAAAACATGACCTTTTACAAGGAAATAGTTTAAAAAATAAAAGAACATCAATTACTGAATCCAAGTGATATGATGAGATTTTAATCCTTTGGATTTATATCAGTCCCTGAAACAGTAGAGAGACTGCAATGCAAGAACTCAGCTTCACTGATGTGGAGCCTGTGAATGCTGGTGTTTGCATGAAAGTGCTAAGATGGCCACTACATGCTGCAGGTAATGCAAACACAGGTTTTAAGAATGGCAACATGTATGTCTGTAAGATGGATAACTCTTTGGCAAGACTGAGCTTCTGTTTTTTTGAGGGTGAAGAAAATGCTAGACAAAAAGAAGTTCCTCAGAACAAGTTGCTATAGCCCATGCTAGACCTGACACTCATTTAAACCATGTTTGAGGAGATATGGAAGCTGCAGAGAGTCATCTCTGGTTCTCAGAGACACATTATCAATGCAAGAAAAGGCATGACAGAACAGGTAATGCTCTCCTTTTTCCTTGCCAAAGATTTCCTCCATCCTCCCTCTCTGGAGCAGGACTTTATTGCTTCCTTATTCTGCCTGGCACTTCTCAGCAGGCTGAAATTCTGACATTTCCCTAATTTTTTACCTTTCCCCATCCAAGAAAAAAGCTGCAGCAGACCCTTTCCCATCTAACCCAAAGGCAGGTGTATTTAGCGACACAGGACACTTTATTAACGCCTCAATGAGATTTGTGGCTTGCTTGCTGATGAGTAGAAACCAGATAAAAGCTGGAATGCAAGCCCCATTCAGCAGTTTGCTGCTGTGTACACCCAGCTTATGTCCTAGGGCACGTGGTCCACAACTCCATCATGCTGCTGCAGCATGAGCTTCTCCTGCCCACATGCACCAGACACTTACAGGTGAGGTTCCTACACAGAATCCAGTCTTGGCCCTACAGTGTGTTTGAGCACCCTGAATTCCCAGATTCTGAACAAGATGAGGTGAAATGCAGAGTGGGACTGGTCCCAGATCATACCAAACACAGGGATTTGGAGCAGGTATCTGCTGAGCCAGTGAATCAGACAGTGATTTGAAAACAATCCATCAGGAGAGATGGCCAAATTCCTTGCAAATCATTCACAAAACAAGTGCCCATCCACTGCAATTTTTCTGTCAGATTTGAAGAGAAACATCCATATTGCACATTCCTGCACAAGCAAGCTGAGGCTTCACAGAACCACCTGTGCTCCCCGCTCCAGACTGCTCCCTACACTGACAGGAAAGGAGCTGCACAGATGCTCTTCAGGACACAGTATTCATGAGGCTGGCAAACAGTCTGCCTTGCTGTTGCCTTCTCAACCCTCTTTGGTTTGCAGACTTCTGGACATGGGTGACCCCTGACAGCCATGAAAATCAGAGGCTGACCCTGGTTACACCTTCTTAGGGCAGCCACAGGACCCCCCCTCTCAGCTCCTTCAATTTCCCTCAACCCTGCTGCACAACAGGACCAGCCCCAGAAGAGACGGAAAGCTCTAGACTGCATGGGAGCATCTCCAGAGCCACAGCCAGCTGCTCCTGTCTTACCACAGGCAGTGAGAGCAGGCAGGTAGTTGTCAGCAGGTAGACAGCTCTGCTGTTATCCACTCTCTTCTCCAGCAGCAGTCCTTGAGGAATGGTCATTTATTTGGCCAAGTGGGCAAGGCTATGTCAGGAGCAAGGCTTCTTGCAGCCAAGATGGGGAGTGCAGTGCTAGACAGGGAAACAGAAGTCTCCTCTCAGCTTAAAGCAAGAACAGTTGAGCATGAAGATGGACAGTGGTGAGGACTGGGCAGATCACAGGGTTGACTATCAGAATTGCGATGATTGTGCCCAGTCCAGTGGCTGCTAGGGAAAAAACTCGGATGTGAAGGACCAACATGTGCTCTAGGATGAGGAAGCAGAGCCAGACCCAAGGAAGACAGGCTGCCTTTGCAGTGATCAGCACCTCCTCAGCCCTTGGCCTGGGGATCTCTCAGGCTGTCACTAGAGCCAACACTTGACTCATGCCTGAAAAGTCAGCAGGCCAGGAGGCTGCTGCCCTGACAAAATGCCAAGCAAGGCATGTTTCCAGACACCAGCATGGCCATGAGCCTTTCTCCCAGGAAGGACACTGGGCTACCAACCCCCAAAACCAGCAGCTCTGACAATGTGGGCAGCAGCTGTGCCTGGGGATCCCAAGCTGGGTGGGAGGAGAAGCTGTTCTCCCCAGCTGCCATTCAGTGAGCCATTCCTTCAGCTCGCTCCCTGAGGCTTAGCCTGAAGTAAGAACAGGGTGCCAGGAGCTGCTGGCTCTGCAGAAGGATTGCAGGTGCCCAGGGTAGAGCTGCTCTGGATGCAGACAGACAGAACAGGCAGCAGGCTGCAATACACAGGGCATGTGTGCACTGTTGGCAGTACTGGAGAGATAAAGACCATCATGCTGCTAGCCTAGCATTCTCCAGAGCACCCATATAAACCCTCCATCAAAGTGCATGTGAAGGGCAGGCTTGGCACTGGGTTGGAGCACTGAAAGAAGGGAGCTTGGCACCTGGGCCTCACTTCTCCATGGGCAATCCACCCGTTGCTCACCCTGCACTGGAGAGTGCTGGGAGTGCTCCCCCACAGAGGGAGCCTGGCAGAAATGAAGAACCAAAATCCTCCTTAAGAACTGGAGTGGAACATGACATGAACAGCATCTTTCTCAACTCCACCAGGCAGAGACATCTGTGCAAGACAACATCACTAAGATAAACATGGGCAGAAACCAATGGCAGACATGATACTCCAGAGATGGGGACAATTTGTTAAAGTAAGAGAGAGCTCTTGACATAAAAGTACAAGGAAAGACAAGGCACAAATCAACCCTGCAGAGCCTAGGAAAAGCCCAAGCTCCCACAGCAGGACATACACACGCAGCTCCTGCAGTCCCTGCTCCCTCCCCGTGATCCCCCCCAACATGGCACACAAGCAAGGCAAATCTGCTCCCAGGCAAGGAAGCAAATTTTAATGCTACCTCTGTCAATAATGCAACCAGATCCATAGTTCAAAAGGAGCTTGCTAATTAAAAGCTGGTGAGCTTTAAATAATTCATCTCCTTAACTTGGATTGATTGGAGAGTTTAATGGTTAGTCTTGAAACAATATTAAACAGCCTTCTCAAGGCCCAGGTAGCCAGTGACTTTTCCAAGTAAATCTTACCTCTTTGTGAACGTTAATGCTCACAAGTCACTATGGGTGAAGGACTGGGAGGCAGAGGGAACACCTTACTGCTAGTGTCTAAGAGGGAATCCAGTGCCCCCGCAAAGAAACAAGACAGGCAAGAACAGTGAAGCCCTGAGTTACAGCCTTGCCTACAGTCCACTAAATCTGAGCTCCTGGCCATATTGCAGCCTGCTGCTGCCCCAGCTCTGTGCCCCCAGCATTAAGCAGCAGGCAGATTTATGGCCTCAGCATCCCAGGCCAGGTCTCCCTCCACATATCACTTTGATCCCTGGTGCAGAGGAGCTAGGGGAAACATGGAGCCCTACCACTGTGCACGGTAGTCTCAGTTGTTTATCTTGCAGCAGGCTGCGGGACTATGAAACTCACCACATACATGAGCAAAGAGGATGCTGATTCAGTTCCCCACCTGGGGCCACGCATCTTCACTCTGTAGCATGCCTCCAGCCAGCTCCTGAGGCTATGCGGCTTGACAGAACCTCCTTTCCAGGGCTGTATGCAGCACCCAGAGCTGCTGGAGGACTGGTCCAATAGGGACAACATCCCACCCAGCTCTGGGACAGCTGCCCTGTGCTCTAGGCACCGTATGAACCCTGGTGCTATTCACATCCACACCCAGCCTGAACACTGCCAGAGTGGCCAAGGAAGAGAGCAGCTACCCAGTCAGAGGGACAGGCAGGTATATTTGACACACTGGGATGTGCCAGTGAAAGAGAGCTCATCCCGCTCTGACACAGTGTTGTCCCATTTACCAGCCAGAGAGCCTGCAGCCATTTGGCTGGCTCTCAGCACCCCAGCCTGGCCCAGCTCTCCAGAGCTGAGGCATCTTCTGTGCAGCAGGAGCAGCTGCCATGGGGACAGGAAGGGCGCAGGGCGGCATCACTCACCTATCCCGCTGTGAGGCCTCCCTATGTGCTGTAGGTTCAGTCCTTTGTTCATGTCTAAGAGCCCGTTCTTTGGCCAACTCCCCATGGCAAAGCTGTATGCCTGGAAGAGAGAAGCAGAGGGTCAGACCAGTGCAGACATTATTCTGGGGAGTCCCTTGCTGCTGGCAGCCAGCTGTACTCGCCCAGGCCTGGCTGCTCCCAGGGGCAGCAAGGGTCTATGTTTGCTGAGTTCAGTACAGAGCAGTGCATTGTCCACACAGTAGCTCTCCTGCAGACACCTGCACAAACCACCCTCGGCTTGGCTGTCCCACCAGACGCTCCTCAGAGAATGAGGAGGTGTCCAGGGCCTATACCTGAGCCTTACATAGGTGAAACCCTCCTGAGGTTTGCTGGATGCTGTGCCAGACTGGCCTCACCTGAAGCCACCTTTGACACACTGTGGTGAGCTGGGGGCTGTGCATCCATCCCACATGTCCAGTGCTGGGTTGCTCCCAGATCACGTGCCTGTTCCTGCTTCATCAAGGATGGAGTTGGCAGCAGGACTCAGGAGGACTTTGGAAGAATACCTAAGCCCAGGCTGGCCTGCACAGCAGCCCCTTTCCCCTCCAGCAAGCACAGCCCTCTCAGCCTCCTCTCTTGTTTTCATCCCCAGTTGCCTCAGGGCTCTCCATACTGGGAGGCTCCGTACTGGGAGCCAGCACTGCTCACCCCAACGCACAGGGCTTGCAGTCTGGCCAGATGGAACGTGCTCCATCCCTGCTGAGTCCCCTGGCAGAGCTCCCGGGGGGGAGGCATTTGGGAGTCTGAGCAGCACAAAAGTCCACCCTGAACAACACAAATGTGAAAGCATTCGGCCCCCATGTCACGGGCAGGGCTGTAATTACAGCCTGACAGACAGACATATCTTCTTCATCTTGAGGAATTAAGCTCAGTGCTGCATTGTGAGCAGTAAGAAGGGCACGTGGGCTTAGTGTTGCTCACGTCGGCACTATCTCTGCTGCCATGAGGGCCACTGTCCCCTGATGAGATCAGGTCAATTCAGCAGCTCCTATCTCCCTCCCGCAGCAGGGATCATTGCTAACCATGGCCACGGCGTGGCAGGGCATTGCTGACACCCTCTGCGGGCTCCAAATGCTGGGGAAGATGTTCTCTCTAGCAGAAATGGGGCTGAACTGGGTGAGCACTGACTGAGTGGTCCACCCCAACAGCCCAGCATCCACTTGCCTACCACTGGGATCTGCTGCCAGTCACTTTGCCCTGCTACCTGATGCTCTGCCCAGTGCAAACAGGGCCAGCCCCCACACAGCCCCTGCTGCCAGCTGCCCCCCAGGAGTGATGGGGTTTGGGGAAGTTAATTTATTAGTGTCCTACGCAACCATTCATGCTGCTTTGTTACTCCTGCCTTAGCAAAACAGAGGGCTCCACAGATAATTAATAGACAGCATTGCTAATCCTGTTGGGAGATGATTAGCAATTAAAACTCCTAATTAAGTCTATGCATAATTCACTGAAATTACACTTCGTGTACACAACAGGGAGGTTTCCTTGCCTTCAACAAACATGCTCTGCTATCTTCATTGCCGTGGCTGGGATGAAGACTGGCCAGCTGCAAGGCAGAGGGGAGCCAGGGCAAAGGTGTAGGATGGGATCCTGACACCCACCTGCTGGGTGGCGGCCCCATGTGACAGCAGCAGCGGCTCTGCGTGTGGCTCCCTCTCCTGGACTCCATCCCAAAGAGCAAGCCCAAGCACGGTGCAGGAAGGTCTGCTCAGCACCAGCAAGTCCAGACCGGGGGTCACCAGTAGTAGGGGGCATCCCTGGGGAAGGGGTGTCCCTGTACATTTTGGGGGAGGATGCATGGGATGGAGAGGGAGCAGGGCTGTCCTTGCACAGGGACGAAGCAGGCTGTGAGCTCCAGTATTGCAGGCTGCCTTCCCAGACCAAACACAACCCTCGGAAGTCAGCCAGAAGCAACACAGGAATCACAGCAGGAGACTGGCAAGATCCTGGGAAAGCCAGAGGGACGGCTGTGGAAAGCCTCTGACAGCTGGGTGCTGGTGCCAATCCTAGCCTGCCTCCCTGGCCCCAGCTGCAGCAGCAAGGAGCCATCGGTGAGTGCCCCAGCCCCGGGACCATCTCTGCATCGCGCTTTGCTTTCCTAGTCAAGGTCATTTGGTACAGCTGCAATACCTGAGCAAACTAGCTAAGCAGCCAGGGTGGAAGTTGGCCTGACCACTGAAGGTCAAGTGTGCACTTATGCATATTCAAAGCTGCCTGCAGGATCGATTAGGTTTTAATTGTTTTTCCTGGGGTTTTGGAAGGAAGTGCCAGGGGCATTGATCAGTCCCAGCCGAGGCCACTCACACTTCAGGGCTGGCAGGGACCGTCACTTCTCTGCAGGCAGAGAGAAATGCGGGCAGAGAGGCAGAGATGAAGGCGAGCCAGGGGACAGGGCAGAGAGCCCCAGCCGGGAGGAGGAGCCATTGCTGGGCTGCACTGGAAAATAAAGTTTTTTAATTAAAATTGGCAATTCTGAGCCGCCTGCCGGCAGCAGCCACACAATCAAGAACGAGGAGCTTTGCTGTTTAATATTTAAAGACAACGTTTAATCTTTAAACAGGAAAGTTCTTCTTCTGACTGTTAAAGCGAGGTAGAAAGTGCTGGAGGCTCCCTGGCGCAGGGCTACCCAGCCCATGGCCACTGGCTCACCTCTGGTTCACCATGGCCAGCAGGGCCCTGATGTCAAGCACAGCCACTCTCTCCTGTCAGCCCTGCCGCTGCTCCAGCCTTTCACAGCCACCACCAGCAGCACAGACCCTTGTCTGCTCTCACTGTAGCAAGCCACAATAAAGCCTGAGATGTCCCTGGTTCACTCACAAGGCAAAGGATTAAAAAAAAATACCATGAAACTCACACTAATTTGTCCTCCCATTTGGGTCAGTCCTGGTGTTGCAGGGACTGGGTTGCTCTCTTCTAGGTTAGCCACTGAAAAAAGGGCCAGGACCCTGGACCCTGTGGCATTTTATTTTGATTTGCATTTAATTGATTAAAAATGTGGGCATCTTTAGAAGTAGTTATTTTATTTTATTATATTTTATTTAAAGAAAGACTACACAGTGAAGATGGTTTTGGTAAAAGAATCAGATTCAGAGATGTACTGAATGCTTCTGATCTGCTAAAAAACACTCAAACAATGTTTGCAGAATAATTTTCAAGCAGCTTGAACACAATTATTTCCATTCATACCAGCTCCTAGAAAGGACCCTTTTTTTTCCTGATTTTGTTTGTAATTCTATGAAGGCTACATTTACCTCCCTGCCAACACTGCCCTGAAGTCAGATGATTATTAATTATATTTATTTACTTATACAATCCCATAGGCATACACAGCAGTTCACAGACAAATACCACCTTGGGTCCCTGATGTAGGCATCTCAAATCAAAGGTAAGCAGCTACTTCTGTGATAAATGTGAGCTAACAGCCATAGGAGATTAGGAACACACTGTTTCCACACATGGAGCCAGCACGACAGATAATCCACACCCTGTTAAAAGTGCCAGTATGGGGAGGCAAGTCCTTAGGTAACCTGTACCTCACATAACTCCCGGAAAACCCAAAAACCAGAACAGAGGATAAGATGTGGGGTACAGCAAGCCTGGTGGAGGGAGGTGCTGTGTGCATGGAATCACCACATTTGGGACTGGCTTTACAGTAAAGTGGGTCTGACACCATCCTCCTGTTGTACCAGATCATGAAAGCTCCCAATGGCCATGCTGCATCTGCCTCAGTTTGCAAAGACCCTGAAACGAGAGCGACTTGGACCACTTCTGGTAGCACTGGGGGTTAAAGATAGTCCTTTTATGCTGGGAGAGGGGTGCACGGAGGGCACACAAGCAAGGCTGGGCAGTGCCACAGTGCAGCTCGCAAGGGGAAGAACACAGAATTTGTCCAGTTTGTCACTGAGTTTGCACCAGTTGCACTCATTGCAACGCTAGTGCAAGCCAGCCCCTGTGACTGGCAATGCTGGAGACAGCAAGATGGCAGCAGGAACACAGCTGCGTCCTGATGCCCTGCTCCCTGGAGCTTATTCGGTCTACACATGGTGGTTTATAAGCAGTGCAGCTGCAGAGAAGATGTTCTGGAGGGTCAGAAAATTCCCAGAACTGGAACTTGTCAAGCTGATGTATTGATCTAAGTGGACTGAATAATGCTCCATCATTTATTTATGGGGAAGTGCCCAGCACACTTCACAAAAACTGGTGTTCGGCAGTCACATTAAGACAAGATTTAACGTCCTGCATCATGCAACAGAGCACCTGGGCAGAGGTCAGGATGCTCACTTTCACGAGGAGCCCCACAAATTCTTCCCACATGTGCAGGGAGCGTCGAGGTTGGTCCTCATGGAGCTGTTGGAGCTCTGGTAGGGCAATGTACTGACGCTGGCAGAGCCAGCCCGACATGTGAACGCTGTGCGCTGCTGGGCCAGTCCCAGTCCCTCTGTCCCCAATTAAAGCTGCTGGCATTGCACAGCCCTGGGTGTTTTAGCTGAAGGGCAGGAGGGAAGCAGGGTTCTGTGCTTTGCAACAACACAAGCATATCCACAAACCACAGCAGCAGGAACTGCTAAGAACAGAGCCCCCTCCTGCCGTGCCCAGCTCAGGAACTCTCTTGATTTTTATGTCACATCAAGAGGTTTTAAATGTTTCACCCACTACTTGTGATTTTAATATTAATACGGAGACTTTTGGGCAGGGAGAAAAATATTTCCTTTTGGAAAAAAAGCCCCCCAGGAGCAAAGGGGTGCAGCAGTCTGAGAAAATGCTGAAGGGTGGGTACTAAGGAATACAAAGAAGTGGTGTCTCTTGACAAAAGTTTCCATTTTAAAAAGACACCTGAGAAAAACATGGTTTTAAACAGATAGAAAGCAGCCATGAGATCTCTCCAGCTGCTCTTGGCTTGGGCAAGCAGCAGACACCAGTTGTGCTCCCCCAGGATCAGGCCAGGCACAGCAGAACCATGCCAATCACAGCTGACCCATCTGACACTTTCACAATGGAGAAAATGACTTTGCAACAGCAAAAGCGTCTTCTCCTCTTGTCATGTCAGCTGTGCACCACGTCCACCCAAAACAAGCATTTCCCTCTGATTCCCCTCATTTTGCTACTGCCACAATAAGGCGTCAGGGTCTTACACTACTTTGTACCGCATGAAGAAGAGGTCATGGTTATGACTAAGGGGACTTCTAAATACAGATTAAAATGTTTTCAGTGTAACCCTAAGTTTTTGGGGCTGGGGGCATCTTGAAGGGTGGCATCCTTCAATAGCACCCAGGACACTGGGGGCTGCAACATGGTCCCTTGACATCCTCTTTCAATTTCATGCCAGTTCAGGGATAGGAGGCGAACACTTCTTGCCACAGAAACTTACCGGCACAACACAAGGCAAATTTAGCACCACTGAGGACCTGACCCCACCACCAAATCCTTTAGTGGTGGGGCTGCTGGATGGGGGCTGAATGTAATTAAAGAAGAAGAAGAAGTTAATGAATAGCATGTTTCGAAGCCCCAGCTGACAACAGCAGAGCTCCTCTGTCACAGGGAAAGTGTGGAGGAAGCTCATTCACTGGGTCAGAGGCCCAGAGCCTGGAATGGCTCAGCCCCAGCAGTGCCAGAGCCTGTTACCCATGCTGGCTGGTAGGAGGCAGGAGCTAAACCCAGGTGTAACATGTCCCTTTTAAGCAGTTTAGTCAGAAGTGCTGCCACATTCACAGCTTTTCAAGTATTTTTAAATCACTTACAAAAGCAGGATTAAACGATCAGGAATTCCATTTAATAGGACAAATAAAGAAATAACAATCTACTCCATCAGCCCTGAGAAAAGCAGGTTTGATTTAAGGAAAAAAAATAATAAAAAAAAGTATAAAAGAAGGAGAGAAGAAAGGAAAGGGGGGTGGGGGGAAAAAAAGGATAATATGTGTTTACTCAAGCAAAGAAAAAAATATTTAAGTGATGTAGGGGAGAAGATTGCAGTAACTAGTGAAGAATAACATCGTCTGCTTTGCTGTCAAATCACACAAGAATTTCAGTAATAGATTCTCATTCTGACACTCAATTCAATTCGAAGGTGATCCTGCTTTATCCCAACACATCAAATATTAAACACTCGTATTAGCCAGGGTGCTGTCGCCTTTCCTGGCTTAGACGCGGCAGGAAGCTTTTCCCCCTACTTTCTCTCACTCGCTATAATATTCTCAATGTTATCTAAACATGCCTTCATACACTGGGGTTCCTTATCAATCCCATTTTGGGGGGGGTGTACTTAAAACGGTATTAGTTTGGGGGGCTTTTATTATTATTATTTCCAAAGCTTTTCAATTTTGTGTGGAAAAAGCTTAGGGAGGTTAAAAAAAAAAAAAAAAGGTGGAGGCAGGGGAGGCAGCGAGAGAGGGAGAGGGAGTGCGGGAGCGAGAGAAAGTATAAGAAAGGGAAAAGCAGCCAGCAGCTCTTGTTTGACTGATGCCTTTCAACAAGGGCAGTCTAGCTTGTCAAAGCCCAGGCTCGAGATGAATTGGCATATCTATTCAGCCTGCCTCTGGATGTCATGCAATACAGTTTCATATTCCCAGATAAGGCATGATAAGCAATTGCTGCCCTGACACCACCTCCATCCATCCCTGCCTTTCTGTCCACGCGTATCACAGATCTCTGCTGCACCACTAATAACAGGCATTTAATTTTTACAAACGCGGTGGCAAGAGGGGTCTCCAGGCTGACCAGGTACAGCATTAACACCATTCACCTTTAATTACTTTTATCTGGGTGCACCCAGCTCCCTGAATGCTCCTGAGTGGTACTGGGTGTAGGAATACAACTTCTGCCCAACGTGGCACCTGCCAAAACCTTGCATTAAACTGATAGTTAAGGAGTGGGGGTGATGACAGCAGATTTGCCCTCTGTCAAACAAATCTAGAGTGCCACCAAGCAGAAGGTAGTCTGGTTGCAGTTTGGTCATGAGAGGATGCAGGAGAAGATATGAGTCTCTTCCCAAACAACATCCTTCTCCTGAGCAGAAACCTTGTGAGAGTTGCAAGAAAAAAGAGAAGAGCCAGCACATTGAATATGGGGACACCACAAATGGGCCTGGTCCCACTCGGGTGCAAGCAGGTGCTGCCCTTGGAAATGCCTGTTGTTGTCAGCATCTTGCAAAGCATGAGATCTGGACACCCAAGCTGCTGAGACCTTGTCTGGTGCTCTGCTGTCTTCACGCAATGGCACTCAAAAGCTTTTCAGAGAACAGTGTCAGGCAGCCAGCTGCCCTCATGTCCTGAGTGAGCAGGGAGCCCTTGGCACACAAACCACCTTGTCAGCCCTACCTGGCCTTGCTGAGCAACCTTTGGCAAGCCCAGCTGCTGTCCGCTTCAGTTAACTTCTGAAGCTGCTTGTTTAAACAGCCACATCTTTATGCCTCACATTAGGCAGTAAATTGAACAAATAACAAGATGAACGATCTGCATTTTGAAAGGTGAGCTCTGGCCACACAGGAGCTGCCTGGATTTCCCCTCTTTTGGAAAGTGCTTTACAGAGGCAAGGTGCCCCCAGTTCATGGAAGGAGGACAGGTCGAACTTAAGGAAAGGCAGCAAGATGTCAAATATGATGTGGAGGATGCAGCATGCTTTTTCCTTATTAATACAAGCATCCCATGGCATTAGATCTCTGTCTATAGGAGCTGTGCAAAAGGGAAACTGAGGCATACACTGATCTCACGTGCAGCCATTCTTCCCACCCAGATACACATCTGAGTAGACTCAGCCTGCCCAAGTCCTGGTCCAACTCAGCCATGACCATTCAAATTCAGTCAAAATCTATTGTAACTTCATCCCTGCAGCCATCAACAAGCCCTCTCCAGGGTTCATTTGGACTTTGTGGCCCTGCTGGGCAGTGGGGAGGTGGCCCTGCCACCATGCAGGATTAGCACATGCTCTGACTTAGGCTACAATAGAAACACGCTGGTGTGCCTGACTCCAGGGTGTCAAACTGCCAAGCGGTTTAGGCTTCACATTTCCCTGTGTTTGAACAAGAACAGTCTCTGCCTTGCTCCCAGGCTAGGGATTATCCTGGATAAAATGTTCTTGACTGCTGTGTGCTCTGCAGCTGGCGATACACTAGGTTAATGCCACGGAGACCTGGGTCAAAGCCCCAGGTTTGGTCACAAGTGAAAATAAAGCTACAGGTCTAGGTCCCTGGAAGACTGAGGTGTGCATAAGCCAGCACTGGGACAGGAGAGGGGACAACCAGAGCCATAAATCACCAAGAAAGCAGCTCAAGGATGTGGGCTGCTGGCAGGATTGTTCTGAGCTTGGGGTCAAGTGGACAAGCAGAGCATCACAGCAGGAAACGAGAGGCTGCTGCAGAAACGAGGGACTGGAGGACACATGCTCAGTGCCTTTCCTGGTCCAAGTAGCCCTGCCTTTGAACTACAAGCCCTGTTTGAACAGGGCTGCCCCTTTTTGCAGTGTCCCAGCATTCTGGCTGCACCGCAGCGTGACCAAGATTGGGTTTTGCCGATGTATGCAACCAACTCCCAGCATTGAGATACACAAGCAGCTCCCAGTAAGTGTGTGAAAGGCAGAGACAGCCAATGACATGGCAGACAGCTGCCACGGAGTATCTACAGGTGGCTGATTTNTTTCCTTTTCACAGCCTATAATATAATTTTCTCTATTAAAATATTCCAATTAGCCTTAAACCAGCACACTCCTCCAGTCCTGAGAAGAACGGGCTCACATCCTGTGGTGCTGTGGTGCTATCCCCCAAGGACTGCCTGTCTCTTGTGGGGTCAGTTCAAGCAGGAAGCCACAGCCTTTCCTCACCACAGCACTGTGGCTGGCAGAGTGGGGAAACTGGGTGTGACACCAAGGAAGACCCACAAACACGCTTCACAGATGATTCACCACAGCCATGGTTGCCTCTGCACACATAAGACAGTCTGATTCTGGGTTAAGGGTGAAGGGGAAGATGCCTCCAACAGTGCTGGAACACAGGTAAATGTTGGCACTGCCACATCAGACCCATCATCAGCCTCTGCATTCAGAGGACTTAAAATAGTCTGACAGGATCCCATCAGATGAGCCAAGCAACACTGCTGAGCTGTTGGGGCAAAGCAAGGTAGACACATCTCACCCTCCTTGTACTTAGACGGAGGTTAAAGAAACATCAAAGAGATCTGTGGGTTTGCCATATTACATGAGGGTGAGTAATAATATTCACCGATCACTACCTTCTCTTTCCGCAGCCACAAATTATGGCTGTGATACTGAGATGTGCCCTACAGTCCCCAAAACACATCTCTCCTTTAATCTAAACCCATGCCTTTTCCCAAGAAAAGCCAGCACCAAGCTTTCTGTCAAAACCTTTAAGCCCTTCCAAAGGGGGTCTTTCCCCCCCCCCAATTTCTATTTTTACAGACGCACACGCTCGCCTCTCCCTCGCTCACTGTTTAATTTCCGTGTGAGAGGGAAGCAGGTGCCCGTGCTCCCGTGAGCTCTCCCTTCTCTAGGTTTTTTTTCCCTTCTTGGATCCTGCCCCATTAGTTTAGTGCCCAGCCATCTGCGACGTCTCCTGTAATGCTGTCCCCCTTGTGTACCAGGGAGCTTTTCCATTAGCGCCTTTAATATTCTGACACCTTAGCACAGGCTGCTATTACATTCAAACACTGATCGCCCTGTGAAATTACATCGCAGGGCTTGCTAAAATGGAATTGTGTATAATCAGGCTCCTCCATGCACTGTCAGTCCCATCACAAATACAACGTAAAGCAGGCTTATGGATGGGCTTAGCAGCTGCTACAAGTGTATTTTTTTTAATAGATGAAGTATCCCTTATTTAAAGCATTTCCTTAAGAAAAAAACCCCACAAAACAACAGTGAAAGACAAATCAACAGCTGCTGCACAACGTTAACCATACTACTGGTCTCTTAAAAACATGTTATTTACTAAGGTAGCTATCTGTTTATCTATAACTATATCAAACAGAGAAGGAGGGTGAGATAAAGATAGTTAAACAGACAGCCGAGGAGATATCTGCCACTGGGAAATAATAGCTAAATAAAAAAGTACCATTATTTACTCCAGAGAGGAGAGGAGGGAGAGTCAGCACATTCCTCCCAGTGCCTCACAGCCACAGTGTGGAGCTGCTCTGGGTGCCTCTGGTTCATAAGGCCACCTCTTGCCAGCCTGCGCGTACCCCAGCTCGCCCAGCTCCAGCATGCTCATCTCCCCTGACTGTGTCAGATAAATCTAGGTGATAAAAACCAGCTCAGGACCCGAGTGCTGCACCTTTCTGGGAATGCTGTGATGCAGGGAAGGCAAAAGAGAAGGCATGGTAACTGTGCTGCTGCTGAGAGCTGGCTTGCCAGAACAGTCCCCCACCTCCACACTGGCTGGGAGCAGCTCAAAATAAGGCAAAATTTGCCACACCAAGAGGTTCTGGGTGTGTTCCTGCAGGGGAGGCTGGTTCCTGCATGGCCAGCACACAAGGGACCAACTCCCCAGCTTTGTTTTTTTAATTCCAGCTAAGGAAGTGATGGATTAGGACAAAAGTATTTCAGGGGGATGTAGGAAGCAAGAGGGGCACATACGATGTGTCAGAGAAATGAGCTCCTGAGCTCCTCGGCTTGGAGTTCAAAACGCTGCCTCTTGCCATGCCCTAAAGGTTATTCTGTCTGTCTGCTGTGAAATGCGGCGGCACATCGCCTGGAGGGAGATTTCCAGAGGCGCTGTGACCCTTCCGCTATCTCCTCCAAGAAGCCTCTGCAGGAATGATGAGATTGTAGCTCATTTTCACATACCTTGAAAGAGCTGGGCTGGATCAAACGTGATAGAAGCAGAGGCAGCACATCCCTGGGACTCATCCTCACCTCCTGGCAGGGAGTGTGCTCCACCCCACTGAAACACCGATGTTCTGACACTGCCTTTCATCCTAAACCAGGGTGGAAAAGCCAAAACATTGTCTTGTTTCACTGTGTGGGAACAGTTCTGCTTGGGAACCACAAAGTAAAACCCAGTGACAGAAGCACTGCCCTTCAGAAAGCAGCAATCTATTCCTGTGAGAAACACTGACTTGACATTTTGACTCCTGTTTTTCCAGGGCAAACAAAGCCATTTGTCCAGCGCAGACACACTGCTCCTTTGCAGCATGTATGGCATGTCTCAGCACATGGTGCTAAGGGCATTTTTGGAAGGGACATATCTCGTGACAGCTTTGCTGCTGTGCACAAACATGCCAAATAGGCAGGACGAGAACCATGGAGGGAAGAGACCCACAGACAGGCTACTAAGAGGGAAGTGTAGGGGAGGTGATGTATGACTGCACATCCATTCACGTTCCAAGTGTGAGACAAGGTAATTCAACATTCTGGTTTTCACTGACTGACATGGTCAAGTTTAGGTGTTTGCAAGGGGGCACCAAAAGTAGGGTGCTGGGCAACCAGCAGGTTCACGTTTCATTTTCATAGTCTGTCTTTGGAAGCCATTGCTGGGGGATGGGAAGGAAATCAGAGAGTAATTCTGCAGGACCTTCTCACCATTTCTATGGACTTGCATGCGCATCTCACCACATAGATCTCTGCTCACACCCTACAACTCCTTCCACAATTTGATGTTCACCACATCCCTGAGACAGACACATAATCTCCTCAAAAACTCACCTCTGGCATGATGCAGAGAAACTGGCCCATAAAGAACAAATAAGATGTGCCCTGCTCTCCCTTACCTCCCCCTCCCAGACAGCAGACTCTGGGGAGAAAAACTCAGTCTTGTTTTTGACACAGCACCAACCCAAGAGAGCTGTTGGGGCCTCAGACTGTTCCTGCTCTACGTGATTCAAATAAAACAGTTTCTCAGCACTCCCAGAAGATGCAAAGCTACTCAGAGGAGAGGCAGCTGGAAGAGCAAGAGAGCAAGAGAATACAATGCATGAGGCATGGGGGAAAAGATCAATAAAGATTACAAGGGCAGTGGCCATGTCCCTTGCCCGTGTTGAAGGCTCTCATGGCTGCAGTGAGAGAACACCAACGAAAGTTAACAAGGCGCTGCTGTGCTGGTGCCTGAGGATGATACCTGTCTAATCAAAGGGAGAGTTTACACTGGATCATCTAAGCAGCAGCTCTTCCTCATGACTGTTGACTCAGGTCATTGTTAAGACTGAGGAGGTTAAAGGAGAGGTGCCTCTAAGTGCTCCGATGGATGCAAACACCAGGCAAGCAAGGTAACACATGCAGGCTTTGGTAGTACATCCTAACAGGGGGCAGGTGGCAAAACTGAGGCTCCTCAATTTTGATGGAAGAGCAAACAGAAGGAGATGGCCCAAGAAGCTGGACAGCATGCCATGAAAGAATCGATTTTGAGAGAGGTCAGGAAAGCAGAGAAGAAAGGGACCTGAGAGGAGGATGTGGTGAGGTCCTGAGAAGAGGTTATTAAAGCAGGCGTGGGGGGATGAAGTGCAGCAAGGTACAGCCAGGCAGAAGTGCAAGGCAGGACTGGCTGCCTGGACTGGGAAGGGTAGACCAGCACTGCTTTATGGTGCTGAGAAGGTGATAGAGATAATGACAAAATTGGTAGAAATGAAGGGCTTTGGGTTCCCAAGGCCACACCTTGAATACTGTATTCAGTTTTGGGGCCCTCACTACAAGGACACTGAAGTGCTGGAGTGTATCCAAAGAAGAACAAAAAGGCTGGTGAGGGGTCTAAAACTCAAGTCTTGTAAGGAGGCTGAGAGAAATTGATTGTTTAGCCTGGAGAAAAGGAGGCTCGAGGGTGACCTTATCACTCTCTACAACTGCCTGAAAGGAGGTCAGAGCAAGGTGAGGGTCAGTTTATTCTCACAAGTAGCAAGCAATAGGACAAGAGGGAATGGCCTCAAGTTGCACCAGAGGAGGTTTAACTTGGGTATTAGAAAAAACTTCTTCCCTGAAAGGGTTGCCAAACAGTGGAATAGCATTCCCAGGACAGTGGTAGAGTAACCACCCCTGGAAGCATTTAAAAGACCTGTAAATGTGGTCCTTAGAGACATGGTTTAGTGGTGTCTTGATAATGTTAGGTTAATGGTTGGGCTTGATCTTAAAGGTCTTCTCCAACCAAAAGACTTCTGTGATTCTATCTCATGTCTCCCAGGGAAGCCAAAGGTACTGTCACAGCAGCTCGGTGCCACGAGGCTCCCCACAGTCACCAGCCAGTGTGAACTCCTGCAAAGACACAACCAGCGACCACCTTCTCTTGAAACGGTACAGGGCTCCCCTACTGACTATGCTCGGACATCCTCTAGTTATGGCTTTTAGATGTGCCTGCAGTTCTGCCTGCAGTAAGGTGCTGGGGAGGACACCTGGCCACACAGATGCCCCTGGGCTCCACTCCCTGTAGAAGGAGCCCTCACTGCCTTGCTGCTACCAAGGGCCAGGTTGAGCAGCTTGGCTGGCCCTTCCCTGCCAGTGAGCCTGAGAAATACTACTAAGATTTGCTTAGTTGCTGCCTGCTCATGATACGAGACCCGAGGAGCAGGTCCCAGGAGAATGTGTCCACAGAGTTATTACTGAGTGTGGGTAGCAGAGAGATGGCCCTTTGCAGCTGCAGTGCAAGGACAGAGCTGTAGAGTCATGTCATATTCATCTCACCCCATCTCACCCCTCGGCTGCCCTGTGAACCTGTCCTTTACCTACTTGTGCTGTCTTAGCTTTGGACATGGCTGGCGGAAACAAGAGCAAATGAGAACCAATGCCTCTCAGAAGAGAGGTGGTCTGCAGCAGAGGGCTGAAAGGCTGAGATGTAATGAGGAGGTTCATGGGCTGTCTACAGGACATTTGGCCATGGGCTGCCTTGACTTTTCTGGCTGCAGAGCTGTGCCAGGCAGCCCACCCGCTACAACCTGCCAACGTGTCAGCAAAGAGTAAGTGGCTGGTATGGAACAAGGTGTCCCAATTAGCTCTCCACTGATCTAATTAGATCTCTGCAGGGAGGATGGGAGCTGGAGAAACGACATAGCTGCCTCCTTGACCAGACACTCAACCTTTTCCGCCTGCAGCATTTTATTTTTCAGATTTTTAACCTGCAGTACCTTTTTTGTCCATCTCAGCAGAATCTGTCCTGCTTTGAGTCCTGCTGCATCTCCTCACCAGCAAAGAGCAATTATACGTGTACACAAATAGGCGCCGAGAGACCGCACTCTGCATCCAAGCTTTCTGCTCCCGTGTTGGGAAACAGCTGCTGGGGTTGCAAATCAGAGGTGCAAGGAGAGATAAGGGGCACCGGGAGGCAGAGCCAACCGGGAAGACATGGCAGAGCACGCCGGGTCCCTCTTACTCCCCGGCTAAAGCGACGAGAAGCTGTGCAAACGCGGCTGCCCTCCCCGCTGCCGCCCTGCACCACCCCAGAGAGCTGGGAAACGAGCTTCAAACCAGCCCGTTCCTTGTAATCGGAGCCAGTCAGTGTGTGCGCTACGCTTGAGTTGATGGCTGGTGTTAAATTCAATGCCTTGAGTATCGATTTCCTCACACATCCAGGACTTTGTTAAAGGGTTAGCCGTGAACCGAGATCAAAGGGAGGTTAACTCGTTTCTCATAAGTGGTAAAGCAGACCTCTAGCAAAACCGGGCGCCCGGCCTCCTCCAGAGAGGATGCTTCGTGCATGTGAGCTACCCCGGTCGCCATAAAAGCCAGATAAAGCCACAAAGCTTCCTCAGAGCTGGGAGAAAAAAAACCCGATCCCGACAACTTCCCACAGATCCACAAGCTGTTAGGAGTGCACGCTGGGGACAGGCCAGCATGCTCCTCTCTCCTGACATGTCCCCGCACCTGAGGGAGCCGCTTTTCTCGCCTGGCCATGGGAAAGGGGGGGGAAGCAAGTCTTCACCAGCCACATACAAAGATGATGCCCCTGAGAGGCGAGAGAGTGGGGGAAAGCTCTCCTCAGGAAAACTAAGGTGTTCTAGAGCTGCAGGTGGGAGAGAGAGAGAGAGAAGGCAGTGGGCTGCTCCCCAAAGGATGATACAGCAGGCACACAGCACTCTTCCTGCTCTGGCCAGGTGGAAAGGATACCTTCACTTGAGCCAACGCTGCCATCGGCACCATCGCAACATGTGCAGCATCTACTTACTTTATTTTACTTTACTCCATTCTTGGCCTTCCCTGCCACACACAAGTAATTATGGCACTGATAGCACCAAGATCAGCAGGTTTTGCCAAGGCAGTAAGAATTAAGTGCACAAATAACTCGACACTAACAGGGTTTTGGCTTTACCTTCATAATTTTCTAAAGGATGGAGGCAGGGAAAGAGGTGTAGGAGACAATCTGGGATTGTTATCACTGGTATTAATGAATGCCCAGAGGCACTGACAAGAAACATCCAGTTCAGATAAACATCTGTAAACAGTAAGAGGTGAAATTTCAAAAGTAGCTAAGGTACTTCAAAGCCTAGCTTGTGCCGGCTTCCCAGGAGGCTTAAGCACCCCAGTAATTTCTAACAACAGGAAACTTGGGCCCTAACTCCCATGGACACCAATGCTAGTTCTCAACCCCTCTGCTTTACCCCAAAAACTACTTATAGCACAGTCCAGCTTTCCAGCAGCCACGTTGTCCTGGTTGTTCTTCAACCAGGTTCATTTGGTTTCAATGTCACTCTTCCAACCCAGGGCTACACCATGACCAGTCCACACCTCTCCCAGGGAGTCAGGTAGCTTCAGCTGCAGACAGTAAAGCACTCTTTGCCCCTGTATCTAAAAAAAGCCCAACCCAAAGCAACCCAGCAATGCTGGTGGTGTAATTCCCCTGTCCTGCAGCACTGGGAGGAAAGGAGGCCCCATCAGAGTCCATCTGGGGAGAGAAACCCTCTCTGGGGGCTTTATTCCTGAGCACCTACAATCATGGTTGACTATGAGGTCCTCCCTAGGGTGCTAAATAGTTATTCCCCTACCCATTCTCATCTCTCCTAAACTCCTGCTACCCAGCACTCTCCCAGCAGCCAATTTGTCTTAAAGTGAAAGGTTTATACCAAAGTGCTTAGGGAATATCTGCTCAGTGCCCAGCATACCAAGTGCTGAAGATTTCACTTAAAACTCTCAGCATCTGTGTATCTCAACTAAATTAAGCTATTTGCTATAAAAGAGCACAATGACAGTAATGGAATAATAACAGCATTAATAAAACACAACAATCCTCGAATGAGAAGCGGATGCATCAGCTAGCTTCAACCAAGAGAAGAAGGCTATTTTAAAATCACACACAAAACCCATCTGGGGGTGGAGAAAACCAACAAAAGCTCTGAAACTCAGAGGTCAGACTGAAATTATGTTTTTAACCTCAAAAGAAAGATGCTTGCCAGAGCATTCCCAGACAGAGTGCTCCCACACCAGCTGGAAATGAATTTCCACAGCTCCCAGCAAAACAGGAGTTTATAATGGCCATGCCAGCTCCACAAAAGATGGGTGCAAGAACTCTTAGAGGGGAGAACACATAATTGAAAGCCCAAAATAGAAATGATCTCTGAAAAATCAGCAAGGTTTGCAACCCAGATTGTGGGACAGAGACAGTGAAGCCAGAGTGATGCTGTATGGAACACGTGAACTCCAGGCTAGTAATGCAGGGTCAGATGCTGATGCATCATTATGCAAACAATCCAGATGTCTCAAGCTCACCACTCTGTCATTCTCTTCTCTTGGTTGGAAAAACTGCCTTCACTCCATCCACAAATTCTTCCTCCTTTCTTTGTTTTGGATCAGGATGAGATTAAACACAGCACCTTCAGTTTCAAAGTGACTTACACACTGTCTCACAGGGAACAAAATAAACCTGGGGACCTGCAGTAGGGTTGGGGACAGGCATACCCAAGTCCTGTTTACAGCTCTAGGATGCCACATCCCCTTGCTGGCCTCCTTTACAGGAGAAGGAGGCTTAGCACTTTGTGACTATCAGAGCAATTAATGTGCATTAAGCATGCTATGCTATCTCTGAGGTCTTGGCACAGCCCCATCCTGGGCAACACCCCAAACTATCCCTTGCCTTGAGGGGCACTGGGAAGGTGAGTAACACCTAGAAAAGGGGGAGATGGAGGAAAAGGAGGCCCCCATGTTCACCACCAGCTTCTTGTTCTCCACCACATCAAGAAGAACCACTAGCAGGTTTGTGCCAGCAGCAGGTAGGGTCTTTGTGCTTCTGCAGGAATGTTTTGCTAGTCCAAGCCTAGCTGCAGCCCCA
The DNA here is from genome assembly GCA_013399055.1 of Ramphastos sulfuratus. Classification (NCBI taxonomy): domain Eukaryota; kingdom Metazoa; phylum Chordata; class Aves; order Piciformes; family Ramphastidae; genus Ramphastos; species Ramphastos sulfuratus. Next base: position 100,184 of record WBNM01015578.1, on the reverse strand, counting down.
TGAGCAGAGAAAGCAGTCTCTTCCCAGCTCATGCTTCAGTTTAGCCAACTGCCCCTGTATTAGGGTACCCAGTAGCTGCTCCTCTCCTCACCCCAGCTGCCCAGAAACCACATGCAGATTCTCCTGAGGATAACATGGCAGAGACAGATGTCACCTCTTCTCACTGACATGGAAGGACACATGACCTGGGTCACAGTCTTGCAGGTAAGCTCACTGCTGTCTACCTGTCCTCTGAAGCATAGCCCATGCCAAGTACAGACAACTGAGCAATCAGAACCCAAAAATGGCAGAATTAGGCAGAAAGTGGGGAGCACCTGGCTGGTTTTACCATAGCACAGCAGCTACCATCTTCAATTCCACTTCAGAAAGGAACCAAGAGGGGCTGACAGGTCAGTGGAACAGGTCCATAACATCCAGGTTCACATGCTGCAAGATGGCAGCAAGCCTTCAGGTACAGGTCCATAACACAAGTCCTCCTGCTTGTCCTCTGAGGAGACAGTTTGGCCAAGTTGAAACTATCTCCTCCATCTGATCCACACAACAGCACTCTCAACTTGTGCCTTTCTAGATTCCTAAGGAGAAAATGCCAAAGCAGCAGTTGCCCCAGACTTAAGCGGGATACAACTTTCTTTGTTTTCATTACAATTTCCAATCCTGATGACTTTTTTACATTTTTTTTTTAGCCATTTCTGCTTTCTCCCCTGGAGGTGCTGCTGTGATTGAATGAAATGCGACCCCAGGCTCCAATAAGTGTATTTCAATTACATCTGTCACCATGTAACAATGTAATGATATATCATGTGATATTAAATCCATGGTAATCATATCAGCCATTTTTTTAATAGTGCACTAATCACATTATTACATCTCAATAATTAACAACAGAAAACCTAAAAATCCTGGATACAAAGCAGAAAGTGGGCATGGCACTACAAGGAGAAAGAGCACCCAGGCTTGGCACCAGCAGCATTGTGCAGAGCAGCCAGGTAAGACCAGTTTCTTTGCCAGTCTCAGACTAAGGGAGAAATGAACACTTTGGAGCTGGGATGAGACACTTGGTGCAGTCCATCTTGCCCAGCATTGCTCCTTTTTCTGTTGCTCCTGCTCTGCCACTTTTCTTCTAGCAGACTGGCCCCTCTGCTCTGTAAGGTGGCTTGCGAAGGTGCTGTCCTGTTGCAGACAAGCACTGTTGGTGTCCCACTGCAGCAGGAAGGATGGCGTCTTGAAAAGCAAGGACCAGTCCTACCGACACATCCTTACCATGCTGCTGAAAGAATGATAATGCTTTACTTATCCTCCTGCACCAGCTGGAGACGAGCTAAGAGCACTCTGCCTCACTGGAAGTAACCAAATTTGTCAGCTTAAAACTGGGAAGAATCTCTCGGGAGGGACAGAGGTCCTCTAGGACACTGCCCACATCACAAGCCCTTGCCTGCATGCCTGGAGAAAACCAGAGCTAGGCTCCAATGCACTGACCAGTGCACACATCCTCCTATGTGGAAGGGAATTACCCTGTTTTGTGCAAACAGGCTGCTTTCCCTAGTTCCAGCTGTATTTTACTGCTCATAGGATGAGGATGATGATGATGATCTCTGGTGTGGGCAGCAGGGATCCGTGGGTGGCAGTAGGCTAGGGCAGAGTGATGGGGCGTGGGGAATTCTGTGCCGTGCCATCCCTGGCTGTGGCAGAGCTTTTTTCCAGTTGCAGCCTGGTCAATCTAGCAGTTTCCACATCACAAGCTGATCTGAAGAGAGCCTCATTACCTGCCTTAAAGTTCCAGCCAAGCACTTAGCTCTTAAAGACAAGATTTAAGAAATATTTGACTGATCATTTCTCCTCTCATTTAGTTTGGCTGCTCTGTACCAGTGTAGTCTCTCTGAAGTTAGAACAGTAAGACTGGGGGGGGGGTCAATGTGTGTGCAGGCACTTGTGCCAATGTCCCTGCTTCCCCATCAGCTCTTCCCAAAGGGCCAGATCCTGGCTCAGCATGATTCACACAGCCTTTCTTGTGCCAGAAGTGCCCATGGGTCTTTATCCAATGGCAACAGGGTGCCCCTGCAGGACAGGCATTTGGCAGGGGGGGAATCATTAACTCCCTGGCATCTAGACAGTATTTTTAGGTATGCCTGGAACTGTCAAGTGCAGCATCCCAGACCTGGGAGCAAGAGATGGAGAGAGAGAGAGATGAGCCAGACAGGACTGGCAGCACCATCACTCCCACATCTTCAACTCTTCAGCCAGCCCAGGACAGGACATTTCTGTGTCTTTCATCTCCTTGCACACCTTCCTCCTATTTCACTTTCTAATTCTGCTATCCTCGCAGTTGTGCCACACTGCAGCTGGGCTGCCCGCTCTACTACTACCTGCCCAGCAAAGCTGTCACCTACAATGCTCCTGCATGCCCAGGACTGCCCTGCTCCCTCATCCCAAGGACCAGAACCTACAGACTGTGCAGGGGTCTCAGGGAGAGGAATAGGCTTCCAGGGCTGAACAGAAGTTGCAGCAGCAAACAAAGCTGGTCAGTTAGGGGTGATCCTGCCAAGAGGCAGGCAGGGTGAATGGACATCTCACTGGCCAAGGCAGTACAGTTGGGTTTTCTGTCCTTCCCTCATCCCTTTTCTTTTTTTCTTTTAATTTTACCTCAGAAGCCACAATCCTTTAAAGATGTGCACGTCTCATTAGCTCTACCTTGACGATCATTACTATTCCTGCAAAGGCAGGAGGAGAGCTCAGCCCAAGCGTGGGGGAGTCCATTACCTTGTAGTTAAAGTGGCACTGGTAACTCTGGGCTCCCTGTGCTCTGACTCTTCCTTTGAAGAAGGGTCCTTCCAATACACCAGTGTTTCCCCCCCTGCCACTGAACAATAATCTGCCCAGCTTAGGCAAGATGAAAACCTTGTGGTGGTGGGTGGTCCTCCAACCACCACTAGACACTGAGTGCTCCCCTGCTGGACAGGCTGTAGGGCTAAATCCATGCTCACAGCCTCTAGGGTGAGTGGCACTGAAGCACCCAAACCTTCCCAATACATTGTGCATGGCTTTCATGCAGTGACATCTCATTTCAGCAAATACCCACTCCCAGGCAAGACCCAACAAATCTAGCCACAACAGCATGCTGACTGCTCCAAGTGGCCACAGCACAGGCTGGAGCAAGGATCATCAAGAAAGGCCTGAGGACAAGGGCACAGTCCCAACGTATGACTGCCTGGTGGCACAATACAAGGCAGTGGGCTCTGTAGCATGTGACATGGACCACCACATGTCCAATGGTGGATCAGATGAGGAAGGTTTCAGGTGGGTAAGCATGCAGTGGGGTGATCTCAGAAAAAGACCCTACTCACTAAAGATGCTGTCCTGCTTTGCCTCATACCTGTAGGCAGCTGTTCTGGCCTGGCTGTCTCCAGAGCCTGCTTTGTTCCCCTGTGAGCCTCATAACAGGGGTCCAGACTCATGTTATGCAAGGGCAGGATACCTCATTCAGGAGCTTTCATGACAGAGACCCTGAGCAACTTTGATGAAACAGTCCCTGCCTTCTTCCAGCCCTACAGGGCTTTGAAGCCCAGTGCAACCCTCAGGAGGCAAACGCAGCAAGGTACAGCCCTAGAGAGATGATCCTCCTTCTTTATGCCTTGCAGGACAGGAGCTCTGCTGCAACCCTGCTAACTCCTCGCCGCTCTCTGCAAAGCCACGGCAGGAGACAATAATGTATGGCCGTGGCTCCGAGTTGTACACTCCAAGGAAGGATCCTACCTCCACACAAGGCTGTCCAAGAACTTGACAGGACTCTGTTTGAAAAAGATGTTGAAAGAAATGATCTCTTTAAGTGCAATGGGAGATATTTGTCTCTGATTTACCCTTGGCTTTTTGCTCTGGTTCAGGTAGGAGCGGTGTGGGATGGCTGGCAGATCTGAGAGCATGGCACGCCCCAGCGGGCAAAGCGAGCAGTGCGGAGGAAGGCGCGAGTCAGTTTGGAGTGCTCCCCATTTATCAAACTCACGCAGCCCGCCAGCAGAGCGAGTCTTTCTATCATTACAGCTCTCAAAATCCGATTCATACCACTAATCCTGCCTTCATTCTCCCAGATTAATAACATCTCTTTCAACCTTCACAGTGTGATAAATAGACAAAGAGAGAACAAAAGGAGAAACAGAAGTGAGAGAAAGAGCCAGAGCAACTCCACATAATAAAGAGAACCAAGAAAGGGGAAAAGAAAAAAAAAAGGGGGGAAAGAAAAGGGAAAGAAAGGAGCCAGCACACTTGACTCTGCCATTTACTTTAGCAGATTCTCCCCAAGAGCTCCCTGCGATCTTTAAAGAATGTAAAACATTGCTCAAAGGAAAGGCTTGTTAGCAGCCCTGACCAGCCCAGGTTTGCTGGAAATCTTTTCACTTTCAGCCTCCACTCAGGTCAGCGCTGAAAATGAGTTTGTTGGTTTCTCGTCCTGCTCCTCCCCAGACCCCTGCAGAGGCAAAGCCTCCAGCACACACTTGTTCTCTCTTTACTTGCACCAGCTTCTCAGAGGTGAATGGGAGATCTAGGCTGGTGTCTGCTCCAACAGCTCAGTGAGTTCAAGACAAGCTGGCAGAGCAGCAGTGGGCTGGGATAGCAAGGGCTGTCTCAGATGCCAGGACCATGCACCAAACTTTGGATAGGGATGAAGACCAGAATCATGATGGCAGCAGAGCAGATGTAGGGCCCCACATCATCAGTTGGAGGACATCTATGGGGATGAAGGAAATTGTAGTACTGCAAAGAGGTGTCACAAGCCCTGGCTCCCTGGTCTGCACCTCTCTGTTCCCTGCCTTGTCCCCTGGCAGAAAGTTCCCCTTCCTTCCTATGTCACACAGTCCAGACCTACATTTGGGCCACCCAAGTCTTGCTGGCAATCAAGGCGGCTCGAGCTTTCCTGTATGCTCATAGAGCTCAGCTGTATCTGCTTCAAGCAAAGGAGTGGCGGCCATAGGTACCCGCTCCCCAGCACTCCTCTGAGCCCCAGGAAAAGCTGATCCTACAGTCTAGGACCCCAAAAAACTAATCCCACTGGCTCTGGGGCATGCAGATGGAGACATTTAGCTGTTTCCCACCCACAGCCCTCACCAGAGCTGTGCTGTTCACCTTTTTCACTCTGCCACGCCGTATTGAACACTTCATGCAATCTCCAAGTTATTTTAATAATTAAATGTTTATTAGGACATTTTTCCCATACTGCTTCCAGACTTGCTCAATTTTCTTTCCAGTGAGTGACTTCTCTTGGTTCAGTCCTTCCATAGGATGCACAGCTGCAAAATGTTTCCTCTGCTCCCTTTACAATGAGCATTTCCCCCTTGCAGTCCATCCCTATGGAGTCCTGGCAGGTGCTGTGCACACCAAATGCCACCAATGCCAAGCCCAGATGAACAGCTCCGGCAGAGAGATGGATTTCAGGCCAGGATGGTGCTTTGCTATAACTCTGCACCCATAGCCACCGTACAGAGCTTAGGCTAGGTTGTTTTGGGGTTTTTTTTCCCTCTCTTCTTTTACACTGTTCCATATTACTCTGTGCTTTGAAGTACAGAGAAAAGCAACACTCAGTGTGCCTTTTTTTTTTAAGCTACCTTTATCATAGCAAATCTTTTCCTTCTCCGCTGTGTAGCTGGAGATAGATATCAAGCAAAAAGAAAGTCTCCTCTTCTAACAATGGATTTCCCTTCCCTTCTGAACTTCAAATAGAAAACTCTTATCTACAGCCACAGTTGACCAGAAGAAGAAAAGAAAAGAAAAGAAAACAGACATATGAACTGAACCTGAGCTCTCTTTCTATTCACTTGAAAAGGCTGTGCTGGGCTCTTCACACAGAGATGCTCTGAACATGTTTATAGCAAGTATTTACTCACTTCAGTAGCTACCTCTGCACCATGGAAACCCACCATTCCTCCAGAACAACTCTCCTCTGCTCCATGTACCCTCTGCAATCTTTTCTTTGCTTAGAAAGCTCCAGGCACCTGAGCCATCCAGGACAACAAAGCCTACACCTACAGCTGGGGACAACAAGTGCTCTTCAAACTCAGCTAAGAGTAACAGCAGTGATACCCCTGGCTCATATAAAGCATCACTTTTGCATAGTGCAAGTTCTTTAAGTGACAGGATGGATTACAGGTCAGACCTTACTGGCTGTACATGCACCAGATGCCTTGCACAGCTCTGGCTGAGACCAAGCTGCTTCAGCCACCCATGACCTACCCACTCTATGCACTGCCCATTACCATTGCTGGTGTCAGCCTGCTCCTCTGTGTGTTTTAAGATCTCTCTCTGAACTGGCTTCTTGCCTTTGATGGAGCTGCTGCAAGGAGAAATGTGCAGAACCATGAGACAACTTCTTTTCCCCACTTCAGTCCCTGTCTGCAGCCCTCTCCTGTCCTGGTTTTCCTCATCTCCAGCTGTCTGATCTTTGTAGAGGCTCCATCAGGTCCTAGTTGGGTTGAATAACCACCTCCTAGGACTCACTGAGATGCAGCTGCTACCAAACTATCTTCACAGCTAACAGAAATTCAGTGTGAGCACTGTGCTTAACAGGCAGTGTTTCACCTAAAGTCACAGTGTCAGGACCAACAAACATACAGGAAGGAACTCCAGGAGGCAGGCACTACTGCCTTCCTCACCTCCCAGTCTATCCCACCAGGCAGTGTGTGCTCCTTGAACCGCTCTCACTTTCAGCCTTGACACACATGGTCATGCAAGCCTTGGGGAACCTTGCCTTACAGCCCTGGAGCACCTCTGAACCACGGCCACAGAGCTCCTGTTCCTTTTGAACCTTTCAAACCCATCTTGAGTTCAAGCATAAATTTAGTCACAGTAGGCTGCTACACAGATGAACAATCCTCCCCAGCACACATGGCACCATAGACTCTGCCACCAGAGATGGACACAGCTACTGCCAGATGTTGTCCTGCAGCCAGTGAGGGGAATCCAAGTCAAAGAGACTTGCTGGAACTGGAGCCAGAGTTCCAGATCAATCAGGGCAGAGAGGGCTCGAAACTTTCCAGACTTAGAAATAAGAATCTTCCTTCATCAAAAGCCAAATCTCATTCTCATTAGAAGAATTTGGAGCTCCTGGCCAAAAGGAGGATGAACTCCCACCTGGGACATGGCCAGGAATCCTCGGCAGTCACACAAAGGGACAGTTCGAGCTCTGCCTAATTCAGACTGGAGACAGTTTTGGCAACCCTTTCTGCCTCCAAAGCAGCCCTCAGCCAGGAGAGCCCAGCTCACAGTACCAGCTGTCCACCAGGCTCTCCTGGTGTCCCCCAGAGCCTTCCAGGAAGCAGTATCATTCCCATCACGTTAAAGTCCACAAGAGCCCCTAGTGCTCTTCCCTTAGGGCAGTCTTGGTGCTGCAGAAGGCTCCTCCCTGCAGAGCTACAATGGGAAGATCCATCAGACAAAGCACCTTCTCTTCAAGCTGTCTGATGACAGATGTTCAGCCAATGGAGCGGTGGGATTGGCAGAGCACTGCAGAAGTGCTTTATAATTCCTGCTCCTCTCCTCCTTCCTCAGCGTCTCCTGGGAAAGACACAATGATGGACGGTGACATAACTGACTGTTCCCAATCAAGGTAATGCAGGTAATGACAGCTGACGTGATTCCTGGAACGTGCAGGCACTGCTGGCTCCTGTGCCTTGCCTACTGTGGGCAGCACTGCCAGAGCTCATGGAGGGAGAGGAGACTGGAAGCCTGGCTAGGGTGCAGGGAGGATGATTCCCAAGACATAGAGGCCATCTCCAAACCAGCTGTAGTTCATTACATCAGACTACAAAATGAGCAGGGTCCAAGGCGAGGCGGGGAGCACCTACCTTGTGAGGCAAACCCCTCCTGAGCTGTGCACACCGCCTGCCCCAGAGGATACCACTCTCTAGCGTTACCTGGGACTGCAGAACCCTTAGTCTTTAGGAATCAGTTTGCTGGGGTGGCCTCCTCAAGATTAGGCAAGGCTTTTACTGCTCTGGCCTTGCCCCTGCTCCCTCCCCACTAGCAGTGTATAGCTGGAATGGAAACATTAAGTCAATAACTTGGAGCTCACCTTCCCATGCAGCTGACACACAGGCAGCACCACATCATCTAAACCCAAGGAAAGGAGTTGCAGCAACCACAGACTGCACGCATGGGTGTACAGAGCCTCATGGAGGGAAAATCTGTGCAGACTCAGAGCCACAGTCTTCTTCCAGAGCCTCCAAATTAGTAGGCAAATTTAACAGGCAGAGAAACAAACAATTAATAACCTAGCATTGACTTAAGAGGACCTTGAATAACACATAGTGTTTGTACACAGAAGGGGAAAAAGTTAAGTCCTTCTGCCTGTCAAGTGTAATCGTCTCCCAAGCACTGACACTCACCGAGAAACCTCCCTGCCAGACAGCCACACAGCTTTAAGCAGATCTCCAGAAATGCCTTTTGCTAAGATGAACGGCAAAACTTTGTGCCAAGTCAGACTGGTATTTGGACAGATCCAAGTATGATGCTGTTTTAAATGTAATTAGCACTGCCTATTAATAAAAGTCCCTTTAAACCTACCGAGCAGAAGATGATGCTAAGGATTTGGAGCCTACAGTGATGAGCTGTGTAGATCATTGAATGGTAGGGGTTGGAAGGGACCTCTGGAGATCACCAAGTCCAACCTCCTTGCCAAAGCAGGATCATCTAGGGCAGGCCACACAGGAGCACATCTGGGCCAGTCTGTATGGCTTGTCCAGGTGCTTTATGTTGGCTATGCTGATAAACAACAGGAGAGGATCTTGCCACGGGGCCATCCCTCTGCCCTGTCCTTACTGCAATTGTCCTAGCAGCTCATTTGTGTCAAAGGAAAGTCAGAAGCTGGGATCCAAAATGTGCCAATGGCAGCAGATGAAGCTATGAACAGACTATTCCCTTCCACAACTGGATCCCTGCTTCTGTTGTTTAATGCTGGTTTTGGTGTGAGACATCCCTGTGTGGTCCTGTCTACTTTCCCAACGATGGCTGAACATAAATTTGCTCCCTTTTGGGAACATTCCAAACCAGAACTAGCAGAAAAATGGGGTCTACCTTGACAAAGGCCACACCTTTTATATAGGTGCTAAATACACAGTGCCCATTGTGAGAGGGCAGAGCACCAAGGATTTGCACATCATCAGTGAAATACTGTGGATCTCAAATGCTTAAATTTTTGAGATGGGGAGAAAAACTGAATGGCACCTCAGGCAGAGGCTTTCAGAAGCCAGTTGTTCTGAGTCCTCTGGCTGAGTGACTCTCCAGTGCAGCCAGCTTATGAGGATGCTGCACGGATTTAACACCTGCAAAGCAATTTGGAAGTGAAAAGCCTCACAAAGAAGCCTAGTGGCTAAAGTCCAGGAGCAGGAGACATGAGCCCTAATTTGTGTTCCAATCTCTGATATGGATTCACTGGAAAATCTTCCAAGCCACTGTACCTCAATATCCTCACAATAATATCTGTTGAGCATTATGAGGCTGAATTCATTCACATCTTTGAAGAGAATTAGCATCTACAGCATGAAGACCAAAGGACCATCACTACAGAAAATGTGAGCTGTGCATGACACAAGGTTAGAAGACAATTTAAAAAGCAGCCACTCAGTGCAAAACACGAGGGAAAAAAATATGAGCAGGAAACAAGATTTGTCTTCTTTAGATGTAAATGAGAGCCAGCTAAAAGTAGAGCTCTAAAGACATACATTTGAGCACCAAAAAGTGTTTCCACAAAGAGAACCAAGAAAAAAAATACAACAAACAGGCTCAATTCTTAGATTTCCAGAGCAATAAGCACAGAAACTGAGTCCAAAGAAAAGATTCCTATTAGTAACCAAATTCAATCATACTGATAATAAAGAGGAGACATTGGGACTGGAGCAGAACTATTTCCAGAGAGAAGTTTGTCTCCCCATCCCTTTCACACTCTGCAGTGGCTCAATGGAAGAATACTTAAGAAGTTGCAAGTTTGGTCATAATGTGTAAAAAGCCCCTGAAATGCGACATCATTTACTCTTCTGTGGTATTGCTCAGCAGAGCTAATAAATCTTGCATGAGCAGAGCTGATTCTAATTTTCTAATATGAAAAGGCATTTGGATTGAGAGAGAGGGGAAGATAAAAGTGATTGAATCTCCAATAGCCCAGCGTCAGTGACAAGAAACATCCTGCTATGGACCCCAAGGAAGAATAGCTCCCCCTCCTCCCTGAACCACAGGCACACTCACCCGCTCGCACATCCAATTCTCCCTGCTTTCTGCTCGCCACGTCTCAGTCTCCCCTATTGACAGGACGTGGTTTTAAACACAGTTACACAAGTTATCATTTCTGCCTTTTGATCAATCTGAATTTTCAGGACAATTACCCTCTTAATCAATGATTGCTATCAGCAGCCCCTTGGATTCCTCACCAAGGCAATCGTGCCGCCGGGGCAGACGGTGTGTGCATATGCAATGAAGCTGCGGGGAGGTGCGAGTCCATCTTCCCTGACGTAGTCGGCGGCTAAAAGGGTGGAGAGCTGTGAAGGCCACTTCAAGGAACACCTGACGTAAAAAATAAGTGGAGGGAAGGCGAAGGGACTTTGTGCAAGTTATCCGTGGCACAGCCAGACTGAGGGGACCAGGGACCTGCTGAAAATATCACTGAGTTGAAAAATAAGTCAACTAAACCCACAGATTTACCATGCACCCAAACCATACATTTAAGAGTTATCTATAGCCAGCACTAACTGCTTCTAATGAGGCTAATAAAGCCCATCTCCAATGAGAGACTGAAACTATTGGGAAAAGGAAACACACAGGCAGCTTTTAACAGCCTCTAAAGATGTGTGGTTTGCATTTGGGGGTTTCTCTATTTTTTTTTTTCCCATCAGAAATTATTCAGTATCACCAAAATGCCCCCAGCATTTACAGACACAAAGCAAGCCTCCCACTGCTCTTCCCTGGCAGGAGTATGTTTCCATAATTGATGTTTGCACAGAACGGCTCTTGGAGGAAGTGGCTCCTCTGAGGCATCTCTCACCACCACAGAAATAAAGCCCCAGATACTTAGATACCACAAGAAACCCCAAAGCAGCCCAAGTCCAAATGCTTGGGCCATGGGTTGGCTTGGGGACAAGGCTTAGCATCCCTACTCTTGCAAGAGCAACACTGGGCTGCTTAGCAGGTTCATGCCCATTTGTTGGCATTTGTGGCACTCTGGATGAGGCAGGGCAAAGTAGCACATGGCTTCCACTCACACACATCACTCTGCACTGCTCCCTAGACTACTTTAGGGGTTTCCTCTGTGCACAGGACTCCTTGAGACATTGTCCTGTCCAAAAAACAGCTTGGCCAGATGCAGGCACCATTGTGTCCTTCTGAACAGCTTCAGCAGGTAAGAGAGGCTGCCTCTCCTCCCAGGTTTGGAAAGCACCCCACACCTCTGTGTGCTGTGTCAGTAGCAGAGAGCTCTGGGACATGGATATTTACAGGAAAATGCTGCTGGAAAGCAGCCAAGCTCCTGCAGGAGAAGGCAGTGTGGTGGCTTCACCATCTTGACCACCAGATCGGGCTGGCAGTAAGCAGCAGAGGCAGCGCCAGGTGAGGCTGGTGGGCCAGCTGCCTTCTCAGGCTGCTGGCTGGAGGAGCTCTGTGAAAGGCACAGTATTTCACTAGCTGTTTTACATGGAGAATTGCCGATCAAAGATATCCCCACTGTGTACTCCAGGGCAATAAAAATAAAAAAAACCCACAAGAAGAATTCTTTAGGCGGGTAATGGGCATTTTATTCCTTTTTATGACACTAAACATAGGCAGCTGGCATAATTACACCACAATAAAGGCATAATGTGCACCTAGCAGAACAAACTCATACTTTTGATAATTAGGCAGAGCAAACACAGTCTGGGATTCAGTCACGCAGCTTCACTGTCTCCTGGATCTGCCAGAGCCCCCATCCTTGCAGCACGCAGGTCCCATTCCCACAGCTGGATTTAGCTGGCCCCCGTGGGGAAGGCTGAGCAAGCAGAGCATCACCAGAATGATCCTGCACTGAGAGCACTGGTCACACAGAGCTCACTCTTTAGAGCAGACAGAAGGTGTACTGCAAGGCAGGGAGGTGCAGGATGGCTCCATGGACAGCTCCTGAGATGCAAGTGGAGATGGTGACTGCAGGGAACTGGCAAAGGATGTCAGTCACCTTGCAGCAGGCACCAGGGATGGATTTGGTAGCCACAAGGACATACATGAACTCTGCAACTCAAATGACTCCACAGACAAGGCTGCAGCAGAACCAACTCCCATGTGGTCAAATCATATATGATACCACAGCAAAGGGAGACCCAAAACACAGTAAAGATGCAGAGCTCTTTTGAGTTCGGGAGCTCCACTAAGGCCAGATCGAGGAACTGTATGGGCTGAGCAGAGGCATGAGGACATCCCTTCACAGTACTCCTTGTTCAAATGCAGTCAGTGAGACAATGACCAGAGGGAAGTTGGTCCCTTTGTCAAAAGGAAAGGACAGAAAGGAATGTCCTGGCAAGGCTGGAAGACCTTCATCTACAGAAGGCGGCCAGCTGGGACCTGCTGGAGGTTAGCAATTAGCTCTTCAAAGGCTTTGTCCTCCCATTCATCTTGGTGGCCCTTGAAACTTGCAGACCTACTTCCCCCAAAACACACTAGAAGGCAGCAAGCAGGCTGCTCTGGCAGCTGCAGACATCCACGGAGGATAGTTCCTTCCCTGAGTGACGAGCAAAGCCAAGGCAGAGATCCTAAATGATCTCTAAAATATTAATAGCATCAATCAGAGCCAGGCTGACAGAGGTTACAACACTGGGAGAGTGCAGAGAGCAGGCATTCCTGAAGCTGGCACAAGACCACACATTAAATATCCAGAGTTTGTTTTTAAAAAATGCATCTGGAGGATGCATGCTGGAACAGTGCTGGCAGAATGGAGCCCTGAGGTTTAATCTCCACGCCACTGAAACCTAATGATGCCAACTACTGCACACAGTCAGAGATACCAGCTCAGCTACTTTCTGTCCTGTGTGGCTCAATGGAAGTTGGTGGCTTTAAGGTATATTGAGTGCAGTGCAGAAATGATGGAGTGTCTTCTCTCAGAGAAAGGTGAGGGAGGTGGAGCTGATCCATCAGCCATGAGACCTGTATATTCATCTGTGGACAGGATGCCCAAGAAAACATCAAACAACATCATTTTGAGCTTTTTCAATTTCACATTGAAGGCAGAGAAGATGCATGTCGTCAGCAAATACAAGCACCTTGCCTCCACACCTACTGACACTCAGAAGGGCACTGCTGAGAACTAGATGGGTACTGAGCAAGCTTGGGAAGGCTGCAGTGAAGCAATCCAGAGTATAACTTCAGGACAGTAATTTGCTCAGGAGCTTTGATGCCCCACAGATTCATCAGCAACTTTTATATCGGAACACCCAAGGAAGAAATGGTCCCATTCTGTAGCAGACAGTGCTCAGGCAACTGGGAAAATCAGCCACTGTAAGATAGCCCCTGGCTGGGCTCATGCTTCGGAGTGATCAGAGCTGCCCTCTCTAATGGACCACAAAATAGAAGAAGTTTATGCCTAGACAAGGGCAAAAGATGGACTATTTCCTAAACAAAAGCAGACTGTATCTGCAGGCTTTCCAGCCAGCTTTTAACAAGTCACTGTGATAGATCCAATCCATGGGCTGCAGGCAGAGAGCTCAAGCAAGGAAACTTGGAAGTGGAATGAGCAAAGCCAGGATGGAGCCAGAAGTGCTGTGCCAGCATGGGGGAAGTGCAACAGGAGACTTTTAATCCTGAGATCAACTTGCTTAGTAGCCTTGGGGTTATGAGGGATTTAATTAATTAATTTAATGAGAATGAAGCACTGTACGTTATTAATACACAAAATCCACTACTGTATCTCCCATCTCCCAGTTCAGCATCTCTTGCCATTTCACATGGAACCCATGAGAGGTGGAAGCCAAGTCACAGTGTGCCTCTGTGCAATGGGGCAGAGGCTGCACACTCACACTTTCCTGGCCAAGACAGCAATAGCAAAGCTTCACCCCTTTCAGCAGAGTAGTGAATCACACTCAGCACAGAGCACCAGAAACACCTGACACAAAAAAAACCCAACCCAATCTCTTTCCACTTATTGGCAAGTCAAATGCTACCACAAACTCCCTTGCTGCTGCTGGTGGAGGTGGCAGGCACTCTACCTCTTTGTATCCATGCTGACTCTGTAGGACAGTCAGGTCTGGACCAGGTACTGTTTTCATCTCTAGGGCTAGAAAATAAGATTAAGCCTCAGCCCTCTCCAGAACAGGTCTGTTTTCATGCTCCTACATGGAGCTCTTGTCTTTTAAATGCAGAGAGAAGAGGACACAGCTTTTTTCCCAGGCACTTGGCATCTGTGCTGGTACCTCTGTAAAGCCCCAGATGAATGGCTGGGATGCAGGGATGCTCTGCCCCTCTCCTGACCCACGGGACTCTGGGAAAGGGCATCTATCACGCATTGTGCCTTCTCCTTCCAGCTCCTCCCGGCCTGGAATGCAGCACACGTTGCAGGATTATTGTAAAACATGCCCTGTCTCTAATCCCTTCTCTTGCCTTGCTCTGGTACTGACTGCAGGGAGCTGTGTCAGGCCTGGGGTCAGGCTTGCCTCTCACAAAACCAGGGCATGGAGAAGGCTCCAGCCTCCCCAGCTGAACACAGCATGTGCAAGACATGGGACCACACAGGCTGCTTCACACCTACATATAAGCAGGCACATGAGATTGGAGGCCCTCAGCTTCTGCCAACGGTGCCGGTGCCACACAGGCACAGCTGTGGTCCTGATGCAGGTGAAATACCACACCTGTGCCAAACAGATACCTCCATACTGGGAGACTGAGGGCCTAATTCTGACCATACTTATGGATTCCCTGGTTTGCTCCTGGGCTGCTATGCCAAGGGCACAGTACAAGGCAAGTCTGGATGTGTGTGGCACATCAGCCACACTGTACACACCATTACCTTCAGCTGACAGGTCCCAGCTACACCATGACCAAACCTGCAGCAACTCTCTGACTGACTAAATCCCATCATGGGGATCCATCAGGCCACTTCAGCCTGCATGACCTTGACAATGCAGAAAGTTTTCTTACTAAAAAAGAAGGACAAGTTGCTTAGATTTCTTTGTGGATTATTTAGCTTGCTTTCAAATGCTCTAAAACTTTGGCACACAGCCCCTAAAAAATGCAATACCAGGAAAGCCAGTGTGGCTCCTTCCTCAACCTGCAAGCAGTGACCAGACTCATGGTGCAAAGGTTTAACCTCATGGCAGCAAGTTCAACCTCAGCAGCAGTGCACACACAGCCAGATGGGAACCAGGAGGCCACTTGGTTCAGGGGACAGATGTTCAAGTTCCCTAGCAAAGGGAATGTGGGCACAGCGAGGTGCAGCCAAGCACTGTGGCTCTCAGCAGGAAGTGCAGCACAGGAGATCTGAGTAGCTGCCTCTCTGCCCTTCACCTGTAGGCTACAGCCATCTGCACGGAGAAGAATCACAAATGCCAACCTGCCTCCAACCACTTGGATATACAAGGATGCTTTTGGTAAAGCAAGTACTGAAGTGCACTCAGCAAAACAGTGCTTAGAATTTTATCTATAAGGCAAAGCTTTTGCACTGGGGAAAAAAAATAAAGAAGGAAAAAAAGGTACAAAGGCAACAAATTCTACCCTCTGTTTGTCTAATACTTGCCAGCTGCACAGGACCAAGTAAGATGATCATCTTCCTCAGCTTCTCTTGGATCACCACCTTCCTGCCTTATCTGAGAACCCTCTGTACCACATGTGGCACCACTAGTCCTTGCTGGAGCTCAAATGCACTGCAAAACAACAAAGGCTGTCTTGGGATTTTCCCAGTACAAACATCCTGGTAAGGACACACATCATCAGGAGAGAAGTGGAGACAATAGGAGGCATCCAAGACAACCACTCCTTCCTTCCCCACTCAGGCACTCTGAGTTTCAATGATGTGTCCCAATGAAAGCATGAAGTCTCTGTCCTAGTGGAAGTGAGCAGAAAGTGTCACAGCAAACTGGATAGCAAGAGAAAAGTGATGACCCACAGTGAAAATCTGAAAGAGCTAAAGGTCCCACATCTCTGTCCACACAGAGACTGTTTACTAATCTCCTCAGAGCAAGGAAGGACATGACAAAGAGCTGTACACCACAGCCACCCAGAACACATTTTTTCCCCTTTCTCTGAGCACTTTCATTCCCACAAAAATTATTTCCTTTCAGTCTTCTCTAAGCTGAACATCCTAGATCCCTCAGTCTGCCCCTGGAGTCATGTATTCCAGCTCTCTCATTCTTCTGTTTTCTTCTGAGCTTCCTCCACCTATGCCAGGTTCTCCCCAAATGCAGTATGCAAAACTGATTTGCTCCAAAGACTTAAAACTAGCCTCCAAAACACCTTGCTAGGAAAAGAGGTGAGATTTTGACATGTGTCTAGCACTTTAACATGTATTAGCAAAAGAGTGCAGGAGAAGCCCTGATGCTGAGATGAGCACATGCCAAAAGCACAGGCAGAATAGCTAGGGGAGGGAAGAAAGGAAAAGCTTCTTATTGTTATTAGTAGGACCAACATACTGACATGTCCCCTTTGGACTGGTATATCAATAAATGGTGTCCATGTAAGAGGACCTTGCTGGAGGTTGTCTTTACCCACTCAGCAGACTCTAAACAGCAGTGAGAGAGGAAGTGGCTGCCTGTGCCCTGCCTACAACCTTCTGCTTGGCTTGAGTTTGGCAGCAAGAAGGGTGCTGTTTCACACACCTGTTGATTTATGGCCAGAAGGAATTATTAAATGCAAACCAGGAAATTTAGCTACTTTCTGGTGAACCAAGATCAAGAACTACATTAACTCGCTGGGGATTACATCTTTCCTGCCTGCTCCCAGAACAGTTCATACAGACACATGCTCCACAGAAAATTGCTCTTTTAAAGATGTAGTAAAATAAGAGAACACCAACAAAAGCTGAAGGAGAGGGAACACATGAAACTGTTGGGCAAAGACAGACACTGTTTTTTTCTGCTCTCCTGAGATAGGCCATCTATGTTATTCAAGTCACCCAAAACCAGTGAAGCCTCCAGGCTGCACCTAGAGCCTCTCTCAACTGTAGGAAAACCAGCTCCTGAGTCGGCAAGATAAGGATATGTGAGACTGGGATCGTTACTTTGAAACTACAAGCTTGTGCCACTGAGCCAAAGCCTGTTATACTGACTTGTGTTCATGTCACCCACCAACAGAGATCATTGTCCATCTCTGCTTGCTCAGCCTTCCCCCTTCCAGGACAGCTGCCTGTGTGGTATTCCACAATGCTGTCTTGCTAAAGAAAAACTCCCAACACCTTGCCCTGCAGGTTAAAGTTAGAGAGTTGAGCTACTGCAGAGCAAAAAGTACCCTGCTCACTCCTCCACCACATTTGGAAGGTGCAGAACAGCAAATCACAAAACCCTTCAGTTTCCTTCCTAGAGACAGGTGTTGCTTCTTAAAGCCTCCAGGACCTAAAAAGCACTGAACTTGCACCTCACCAATGTATAGGATGCTCCTGCTCTGCATCTCCAGGCACCAGTCTAGGCAGCAGCTCTGAGAGGAGGGAGACAACCCTGCCTGCCAGCAACTCCATAGGATGAGGAGGTAGTAGGCAGAGCTCTGAGTAACTACTGGCCATGCAGCCCCCATGCTATATGCCTCCACTTCATTCATTTTATATGAAGTAGTTACGAAACCCAACCCTGATGGTTACTGTGTGCCACATGAGCATCCTATCTTAGCATGTATTGCAAACCCGCCACATCAACAATGCTAAGATCCATTTGGTTATAGCCTCTATGAAAGCTACAGAGAAGTCTGATGCATCCACTCATCATGTATTCCCTTCTGAGTCCAGAGGAGGAAAGGGAAAAGACTGACAAGAACTTGCAGATTCTCACTATCTCTTCCCAGCACAACCTCATGTTTGTTGGTTTTCCTTGGAAATGTGTTTTCACTCGGCACTCCTTTTTAAATAAGAAAGGGAGGACAGGGCCCTCTGCAGCAGGACAGAGAGGGCTGCTCCTTTAAGGCCTCTCCTGGATGCCCTTTCCCTCTGAGATGACTATCCTCGTCTCCTTCCCTTTGATTTAAGAGTTCCTCTCCTGGCCCTGACAGTAAGGTATTTCTGTCCCACAGATTATAACTCACTCTGGGCTATTATTCAACTCCCAAGCCCTGGCCCTGCTGCATTTAGTCCAAACATAATATCCTTCATGCATATATTATCTGTCTCCCTATTATCTGGAATCATTTCGGAATTAAATTTCAGTCCTGCAATATTGGCTTGAAGAGCAGCTCGCTTTATGGGCTAGTCAAAGGTTAGAATACCAATCAAAATAACACTGCCGATGCAGAGAGACATTTTAATATTCCAAAACCCGGTAATTGTAAAAGGACATAATATTTTTTCCCTGATTACCCCAAAGGCAACACATGTTAACAAGGCAAGGGAGAGAGTGAAAGAAATTTCAGAGTTCAGACAGCTGCACAACAGATTTAAAGGAGAAGTCGTGGGTGGCTGCTGTGCTCCAGCCCCTGCAGCAGAAGCCTTCCCTGCCTGCACTGGCAACACCACACTCCCTGGGATGCCATCCCCTCCCATCCCCAGTCTCACAGTGTCTGTGCCACCTGCACTTCCCTAAGGCAGAAGCCTTTGAAGGTGCTCTCACCGCAAGGAAACGGAGCAGCCAGAGCTATGCCGCGATGGACAGGTGAAGATTATAATGGCAGGAGAAACCACTGCGATCGGCTGGCTTGACCTGCACAGGCCATGAGGCTGCCCCAGATTAACTCCTGATTGAACCAGAGCTCATCTTTTTAGGAAAAAAACCTTCCCTTCTGAGCTGGAGAATCCACCACAGCCCTCGGTAAGTTGTTCCAACAGTTAATTACCCTCACTGTAGAAATCTGTACCCAAATTACCCTGCTTTGTCTCCCGGGTGCTGGAACTGCTTATGCTTTAATTTGCTAGACTGGAGGATCCTCTCACCACATTTTGCCTCTCCCAATAGATACTTAAGGATTACAGACAAGTCTCCCTTACCCTTCTCTCCAGTGCCCTTAATGGCTCCCAGACTCCTTATGGCAAGTTTTCCTGTGGGTCTTGCAGGCCTCATCCAGTCTTCATGCTTTCAGAATCCTTTCTGATGCAGATACGGGATCCAGAATCCCACACCAGTCAAATCAGTCCCAAAGAAAGAAAGAAATGATCCTGTCCCTCTGCTTCTACTCACCACTGTCTGTTTATAAACCCAACAGCAGCTGCCTCCTGGATGCAGTATCTGCACACTTTATCAAAAATGATTTTTATGTTTTCTTTCAGGGCATTGATAAAAGTGTTAAATACAAGAGGCCTGAGAAATAGATCCCTGTGGGACCCCACCAGGAAGACATGCACTCCATGATGATTACCCATTTACAATTAAATGCTAGGAGCTGTCAGTTTGCTCATTCTTAATCAATGTAATGTGTGCCATGTTGATTTTGTATCACTCTTGTTTCTTAATCAAAATGTCATAAGGTACCAAGTCAAATGCCTTCCAGAAGTATATTACATTGACATGGTTACCTTTATCAACCAAACATGTAGTCTCATAAAAAAAATATCAAGTTAGTTTGAAAAAGACCTAGTTTCCATAAATCCACATTGATTGGCATTATATTATCCTCTTTTCATTCTTTATTAATCAACTATGATATCTGCCTTTTCATTACTTTGCCCAGAATTAATGTCAAGCTGATAGGGCTATAATTACTTCATCGGTCATCCCATTTGCCCTTCTAAATTACTGGTACAACATTAGCTTTCTTCCAGTCCTCTACAACTTCTCCCATGTTCAAAGACTTGTTAATGGTCCAGGGATTCTCAGCCAGCTCTTTAAAACTCCTGTAAGCCAGCTACGCAAAAAGCCAATTGAAAGCTACCACTTACCTATCAGAAAGCTGTCTTGTACCAGCAAAGCTCTTGCTCAGCAATATGGCATCCTCTGCCTTGCTGTAAACACAGACCAAAGTATTTAATAAATGTGGTCATTTTGCCACGGGAAGTAATTCTTCCATCTCCTTCCAACTATGAACCAATGCCATTGCACAGGCATTTTTCTTTCCTAATCTCCATGGCAAAAAATATTCTTACTCCCCTTAATCCTAGAGCTGCACTTCCTTTGTTTCCTTTCACGTCCTCTCCTATTCCTGTCTTCTGAGAGAGACTTTCCAAAGTGAAGAGCTCTGCAGTCAGGGATGAGGAATCCAAGAAAGTACAGCTTCCACTAAAGGAAGGTGTGACAGGGTCTCAGAGCACTAATCCATGCTGTAAACTAGTGAAGCATGAAGCACTGTGGACATATGAGGAGCAGCTCTTTGCAGTTAAGTGGTAACATCTGCTCCTGTGATAGATGCCCAAGGAGTCCTCCATAGTTTCTAACCTTACAGGGCATTTTATATTCTCTATAGGCAGTAACCCAATAAATAGGCAATTGATAACAATCACAGTAAGTCCTCAAGAAATTAGACCTCCTAAAAGCAACTTCCAGGCATATGCACCAAAAAACCGATAAACTTCTCAGTTGCACTCATTTCAAAGTGCTGTGTCCAGAGCACTCAAGACACTTCAGCACAAAGTGCCTGAGAAGCACTCGGAGCTCCTCCTTCCACCCTGAAAGCAGAAGGAATTGTTAATTCAGAGGAGAGACAAAAAGCTGTTAGCAAATCTTTGTTTGTTTAGGATGTGTTTATTTCTAGTTGCCAAATATTAACAAAAACATCCTATTACATGCTTCCCCTGACAGATTTCACAATGCGAGTAGGTGACCTTAAAACATTTGTGCATGTATATTAATAGTTTGCTCTCAACTACAAGTATCTGCAGATCAATAAAGGCTGGGCATAGAAAAGGCCATCTCTGCACACAGACAGGGCACCCCAGCATGGTGATGCTGTGCTCCCCACAGCTTTATTAACTCTGTTGTGTGATGCCCCAAGAAGGAAAGGTGCATTCATTTACACACAATTCAACCCTTGCCTTTCAGAGAAACACTCCTGGACTTCAGCAGGATGTCAAACTAGGATCAGTTTTCCCTCACTTCTAAAGCAAATACTATTACTACACCTAAAAACATGCTGTCATCTGTGAACAAAAACCAAAGATGGTCAAATGTGCTAGAACAGCTGTCTTGAAAAAGGGGCAACTCTGTGATGGGTATGAAGATTGTCTTTTAAAAAAATAAATAAAACGGCATTTGAAAAACAAGGAATAAGCCAAACTCTTAATTGTTACACAAAACACTCCTATCTTTTAACTGTGTAGTACCCAGAGAAGAATCTGGAGTATCAGCATACTGTATCCAGTGTTAAAAGTAGCTTACACAGACCAGTTCTAGAGTCACAGAGCCCACAGCTGCCTTTGTGACAGTCCTCTGACAAGCTATGCTGCACTGGAAGAGAGACAATGAAGCAAGAGTATGGCAGAGGACTCAAGGCAAGAATTATGCAAGAGAGAACAATTAGAAATTGCTCTTTCATACAATGCAAGACCTAGGCTCAAAAAAATGATCTGACAGTAGGTTTGGAAAAAAACAAACAAAAACAATAAACCAACAACACTCCCCCCCCCAAAAATAAACTGACCAAAAAAACCCAACCAACCTGCCAAAGGACCTGCAAGTTCACACAACATATGAATAAACAGAGTATAATTAATGCATAACTGCAAAGTAAAACTCATTGCTGCAGGATGTTGGAGAAACCAAAAGCATCAGTGGATTAAGAAAAGGGCATACAAGTTTGTGGTAGGCAGGCATGGTAAAAAAAGGGGGTGCTAGACATAGTGGTCCACAGGCAGCTGCAGCTCCCAGTCCTTGAAGGGACAATTTACTGGGAACCAGAAAAAGCTGACTCAAATCATGCTCTCCTTGTTACATCTGCAAGCACATGCTGATGGCCTCTGGCACAGAGAAGATCTAGGTTTGACCTCCAGTGTGGCCATTTAGACACCATCATAGAATCATTGAATGGTTTAGGTTGGAAGGGACCTCAAAGATCATCCAGTTCCAACTGCCCGCCATAGGCAGGGACACCTCCCACTAGAACAGGTCACTCNGGGCTGCTCTCCAGCCATTTGCCACCCAGCCTGGATTTGTGCTTGGGATTGCACCAACCCAGGTGCAGGACCTTACACTTGGCCTTGTTGAATTTCATGAGGTTGGCCTGGGCCCACCTCTCCAGCCTGTCCAGATCCCTCTGGATGGCACCCCTGCCCTCTAGCAAGTTGACTGTGCCACAGAGCATCTTCTAATCTTTTATTGCAGAAGGTAATTGTCAGAAAATCTGGCTTTGCTGCCCTTCTTGCATGTCCTCTTTCCACCAAGTCACTCTCTCCTCTGTGATGTACTCCCAAACCCAGCAGTGCTGGCACTTCTGCAGCTCACTGGGTTTCCCATTCGCAGGCTCCCAGCCACCCTCTGATTGCAGGCACTGTGTCCTCAGCCTCATACAGTGCTGGCTCCATCCCTGCAGGGTATAGATCCATCACGGGACCAATCATGCCACTAACTCAAGTGAGACCTGGAACAATAAACCACAGAGGCTCTCCAAAGAGCAAAATGAGCACGAGTGAGAGCTGATCCTTGTGTTACAACAAGCACTAATGAATTTATCCAGGCTACCTGAGGATACTCTTGGGACAGCAGCTTGGTTGTAGCTTGTTAGCTGCAGCAGCTTTCCTTTTTGCATAAATCTTGACCAACAACCTTCTGCTTCTGCATGTATTTCTCCACTGGTGCCCCTTGCTCCTGACATGGAGCACTCTCTGCTATTTACATCCTGAGCATTCAGCTCCAACAATGTAGCTCAGGTTCTTCATCTCAGACCTAACCCACAGGGCCTCTGTAGATCGACATGACAGGCACATATGGAGAACTGGCAGATGGGATGTTGGCTCTCTATTGAGATGGTTTAGGGGGATATCTGAAATGTTGTAACATTCAAAGAAAGCCTCCTCTGCTTTCTGCTGCCCTCCCACAAGGCTGAGCTAATCGAAGAGAAGAACATGATAAACTCTCTGCCCCGAGTCAGCTCTACACTGACAGTTCACCAGAGATAGAAGATCGCTCAGTGACATTAAAAATGTCAGCAAACACCGATCAGGCTTGACGGAAGGGATGCATTAGCAGGCCGGGGGGGCGGGGGGGTGCACAGGCCAAGGTAAAACTTCAGCAAATGCAGTCAAGTGCACAGGCAGCTTTTCTCCTTTTGTCCTCCACAAAAGGCTTTTTCACAGACCCCAACACACTGTGGCTGCAGTTGCAGCAGCAGAGCTCACCACCACCTGCATGGCCAGATCAATCCCAAAAGATGTCCTGAGGCAACACAAGCATGGCAGCTAGCAAGGCCTGATTCTCATCTTCAGCTGGCCTGAGAGCCAAGTCCTGGATACTTGCCTTGGATACTTCAAAGAGGCTTGGAGGAACAGGGTGCCCACCTGATTTGCTCCTGCAGCACAGAAGTGACAAGGGAAGGAATTTTACTGGAGAATAAACCCTGGGAAAGACACTATCTCAGGAACAAGGAGTGCTGAAGTCTTGATATTAGGAGGCTGTTCTTGACAGAGAGAGTGATTGGCATTGGAATGGGTTGCCCAGGGAGGTGGTGGAGTCGCCGTCCCTGGAGGTGTTCAAGACAAGACTGGATGCCACTTAGTGCCGTGGTATAGTTGATTGGATGGGGCTGGGTGATAGGGTGGAGTGGATGATCTCGAAGGTCTGTTCCAACCTGGTTGATTCTATGATTCTTTGGCAGAGGCAGCACAGACAAGGACTCTTTCTCCAGATGATATAAAACAGCTACAAAAGAGGAGCCAAAGCCACGTGTGCATAGGCAGAGGGAATCTGAAACACATTTTGTTGCTGCTGCATTGCACGCAGGCACACAAACACGTGTGCCCCCCAACACACAGCTTTCCATAGGTAATTCTACTCTTTTGCATTGCCTTGTATTTGCAGCAGAAATTCCCTAACTCAGTAGGGTCTGCTTGTATCACTGCTCATAAGCACATACCCAAAGGACAGAGAACAGATGCAGGTGGGGCCATCCTACAGGAAACTCCTCTCAGTCACTTTTGCCATTTACATTCATGTGAACTGCTTTCTCAACACTTGAAATATCCAAGTCTCTGCATTATCCATGACCTAGAAACTGATAATTTCACACCACCTCCTCCCCAGTGCCTTCACTTCATGGATCAGGTCAGAGGCAGACTCAGCCTAGGAGGCATTTCTAAGTCTGGAACATGCCAGAGGAAGGAGAAAAGGAGGGCACCTGAGTTATGCAGGGAAGAGCAGGGGGGCTACATACCTGCCCAACCTTATTTGTCTTACACTGGGAGCTCACTCAAAAGAGACTGCAGTCCTACTAGACCCTGCTTCTTGGATAGAATTATTTATCTAGGCTAGAAATTCTCTCTCATGAAAACACAGAGGCAGCTGCCTCACAAGCACCACCAGAGAGTGGGTCAGTGGGCAGCATGGATAGATCCTCACCCTGAGATAAAAGCAAGCCCTAGGGGAAGCAGCTCTTTAGCCAGAGAGGTTCCTGCTCTTCTCTTCCTGGAACCACTCTGTCCAATCCACATGCCCCAGTCTACACACACAGCCTGCAACCACCTCCAAAGAACTTGTAGAGGAGTACTTTCTTCCTCCTGCTTTTAGCCCTATGCTTGGTACTTCATGGATGCTCATCAACCCTCAGCTTAGTATCACAATATTTGCTGAAGCCAAATACACAAATGCCCATCTTGAAGAACAGCCAGTTGCCTGGATGTCCACATTGTGATGAATTCCACCTCCTAACGTTCTAAATTCAGGAGCCTCAAACTATGGGAAAGAGCCATAAGTCATTCATTCTGAGGCCCACAGAAGGAGCACAGCTGGATAAACCTCCTTTTTTAAGTGAATATCATGGAACACAGAGATTTCTGGTTGTTCGGTTTTTTTTTTTTTAATATTATTATTCTGCAGCCATCAACATGCTGGTTATATAGCTGCTATCCATTCACTGAAAGTTTAGTGAACTTCAAATGGCGATCATTAATGGTCACTGAACTGCAGAATGCCCCAATGTGCTTTCAGATTTCATTTACCAAGGACCAGCAATCAGCCAAAAGATTTGCTCTGACAGCAGGGAAATACAAGACCCTTTGACAAGTTCAGCCAGGAATGTGCTGCCAGCATCCCTTGTTAAGTTCATGTTCTACCCTATTTGACGGAACAGATCATGCAAATTGTCCTTCTGCAGCTACTCAGCCTGTCACTCATGCTTCCATTTAAAACAATAAATAAATAAAAGAACAAAAGAGAAGCCCACAAGTACAATAAGCTGTTTACAGGTAAATTTCACTTACCGAGACCCTTAATTACCAGGAAAATGTGCAGAAACTCAAATAAAACACTACACTGGATGGGGGAAGGGAATCTTACTCATCCAGAGGTTTAACCAGGAGAGCCATCCCAGATTCTCTTGGGCACAGACCTCAGCCTCCCAACTCACCCTGCTACTGCTTGCAATTGCACTTGCTCTTTTCCTCCTACTTTGATTTGTGGCTTGTGGCATCACCACATTTTTCTGTGCAGATGAGGCAGCTGTGCCAGGATATCCTGTGGATGCACGGCAGGCTGCTCTTTAACCACCCAGAGAAGCAGTGGAGCAACACAAGGCACCAGACAGTAAAGTCCTAGGTAATTTTGCTTTGCCAAGTGACCAATGGTTTCTCAGGTGGATGTGCTGTTGGGACAGCTCCTCTCTCCTACAGCACAAAGAAATACTGATTTTTATTTAGCAATATTTCCACACATTTATCAATCAGGATTTGATCTGAATGGAATCGAGATCCTAGAAGCCTAACAAAGCTACAAAACAAAACAGAGTCAGCAACAGTGGGGCCAAGACAACCTTCACTGAACAGAGGTCTCCCAATGTCCCACTATTATGAGGAGACACCGCACTGTGCCTGCCACAATGGGACTCTCCCCAGCTGCAGAACACATCCCATCAAGTATAGTAAGACTCTATTAGAGGAGATACAATAGGGAGCTGGAGAACTCGCTCAGGTTTCTGAGAAAATAACTCATTTCAATGCAAAACAGCAGTAGTTATTAGACACCTTCTTAAAGAGGAAAGAAGGACAAGGGGAGGGGGGAGAAAGGAGGATGAGGACTATGGCAGTTTGCACAAAAGTACCTTTTTCAGATTAATCCACTGTTTGAAGTAATCAGCAACCGGCAGCCCTAAGTACTGGCATTGTCCTGGTAACCTGTAAGAGAGAAGAGAGAGCAGGTTTGATTCAATCAGTGTCCTGACAACACAAACTCTGTTTTCTTAAGTACATTTCCTTCTGAGATGGAAGAGACCCTCAAGTCTACTGTAACACGCTGCTGCAAATCAGAAGGATCGTCGCTCTTGGCAAAAAAACCAACCCTAAACATCTCAGGAGAGCACTGCTTGGCTGAAGACTTGCATACACTCAGCCACATCCAGGCTGCTGACACCTTTCAGACTGCACATTTTGAGAAGGAGCTGTGTGCAAGCACAGCATGCAGCTCTTCTCCACGGTGGCTAGCACACAAATATGACTGAAGGATTCAGGCTGTCCCTAGCTAATTCATTGCAAATTCCTGCAAAACCATCCTGCTCAGCCCAGCCAGTGGCTTACAGGGCAGACAGAAGGACTGGCAATTCACCTGTCACGCTGCTTTTTCATTTGGCCTTTATGGTTAAAACGCCAAAAGAAATACAAAGGAGGGAGAGAGGCACCAACGCATTCATTTTTTGAGCTAAGAAAGCAAAGGTTGTTTTCCAAGCAGGTACTGGAAGAAGAGAGCAATCACAACTCTGCAGATGCAAGTTGCTGCACTGCCTCACTAAGGGTTTGAGCACCTGCGGCCAGAGCTGAGAGTGCACTTATTTAACCTCTCTCTTCCTACTCTAAGCTGCTGGAACAGGGCTGACAAAACAAACTGGCACCAATAAAGGAGGTGGATTGCCCTAAAGGAGAACGGAATTCAGAAAGCTGTTTCTCCCACTCTCTGCCAACCCCAGTGTGCTTGCAGGGGAGCTACAAAGTGCCTCTTGGATGAGGAAGGTGGAGTTGCAAAGCTGTGTAAGGCTCCAGCTGACCCAGTGCAAGGAGGTGAGTTACATGAGCTTCCCCTGGCCAGTTTGATCTGATCAAGAGTAACTGATGGATCTTGTTCGTTCGCATGCTGCTGAGCACACCTGGGGCACTGGTCACAGGATCTTTAACTGAAGCAAAGGGACATCCCAAATAAAGATGCTAACTAAATAAATGACTAAATTAGAGCCATTTGTGTATATTAAAAGCTACAACCCCTGAAAACAGCTTTTGCAAACAGGGGCATGGAGAATTTCACAACTTCCTTGGGCACTTGGGGGCTCTTGCAGGAGGTTGTAAAGGAGGGAAGAGCTGAAAGTGCCAGTATAAGCTACTCAAAAACTCCAAAATAGATCATGGTCTTAGGGCAAAGTGTTCTCTCACTCTTCATAGAGGAAAGATGAAATAATCCAGACTAGGCATCAGACTCAAGCCTGAAATTCAGGAACAAGCTTCAGTGAGATGTGAATATGCTAGATACACTACCTTGAGCTGGGGTGCACCATGCAGCACCCCATGCAGTACCTGAGTGCTCAGCCCAGCTCCAAATCCTTTGGTAAACAGGGCAGCAGCATGCAATTTCCCAGTTAAGGAGATGAAGGATAGACAGGACAGGCACTTGAGATAATGTGAGATACAGGGTGTGCGGTACCAGAGTGGTTTGGTCTAAGTGCTGCCTCCATTTCCATGGTAAAATAAAACCAAAACAAGGAAGCTGACAAATACACCCAGGGGAATCTCCCAGGAACAGGTGGGCAATAGAGACAGCACACACTGAGACTCACTAGCATACTGACTTTGTGAGTCCTGCTTCGACTAGGAAAGGAAAAGTACTCCCTGTGCCAAAATCAAACGTCTGGTCCTGAAAAGATGCATGTCATCATGTAGGAACAAGAATTTAAGTCATACAAGCATATTTGAGCAAGGAGGTCCAGAGGAATCTCTGAAAGCAGGAAGCCTGTCTAAAGAACAAGCTTGTGAGCAGGAGGGCTAGGGCGATGTGCAGGGTAAGCAATGTGACTTGACAGCACAGTCTCATCTCTGGGCACAACTCATCTGAAGCTAGCACCACTGTGTTGAAATAAACCACCTGGAGTCACTCCCTGCAACTGCTATCACATAAATGGCAGCCTGGTCCATGCATTTTACAGCCATTGCACATATGCCCATGACATCCTGCAGTTGAACAGACCCTATCAACCCAAACCAGCACATTAAGCAATTTTTCCAGGAAAGCTTTTTTCTACTGGCACCTAAATAAGATCACATGAAAAGGAACCATTAAATCAAATACAGACCTGGGATCAGCTCAATGTCTCTTACATGTAGCTAGAGAGGATGGCAACAGCAGCTAGCAAATGGTATGTTACTAAAAGGTGAATTTCTCCTCCCAGTCCAAGAGGTTTTCACTAATACAGGTCTTGGCCTAGCTCCAGTTAGAGGAATAATTATCAATTCACCTAACATGTGGACAGCCTGGAAGAAGCAAGTACAGCATTGCTCTTGTTAGGCATGGGAATTGACAGCTAGCCACGCTGCGCAATGAATGACATCTAGAGCATTTCCATCCCTGTGGGACCAAAAGGCCCAGCAAACTGGACAGTCTGGTTCTACTTCCACCCTGAGACTGATGGCAGTATGCCCTGGGCACTGGACACTGGGTCTTTAATTGGAGAAAATAAATGCTCCAAATAAATATGTCAACTAAATAAATGATGCATTTTTGCAAACTAGTAACAACCCCAGAAACTGCCTGTGAAGCATTGTGACCTAAGGACATTTCCCCTCCCCCTTCATGCTTGTCCTACTCTCATTTCACATTAGCACCAGAGGTACTTCACCAAGTTTTTCAAGCACTACAAGGCTCATGCTATAACCTGGGCAGACTGACAGCAGTATGCTGACCAAAGCATAAGTCTACTCCTCAAAGTAAAGATGCAGGCCTGTGGCTCCAGTCCACAGGCCTGGCTGTATCCAGGGATATAGCCACTCAATGTGCTTGCCTTTAGCAAAGGATTGCCATATGGCTCTAGTCTAGCCTGGGTACACAGTGCTGCCAGCACAGAGCACGAGGACTTTCCACTGCACAGAAACCAGGTCCCCAGGTAGCTACAGGAAGGAAGACACCCCTGCAATGTCTCTTGCTCAGCTCTAAGCTCACTACCTGCACTGGGGTCCCCCCATCCTGGTAACCAGGCAGGATTTTCTCCAGCATCTTCCCCAAGCTGAAGTAAATAGGGCACATCCACGGCTCTCCTGGGGCTTGTAGAGAGGTATCTCCATTTATTAGGGCCATCATTTACTTGAGCAGCTGATTTGGTAAATATGATCTTATGCTCAGTATAGATTCTTGCTCTTACAAGGAGCAACCTTGATTACTGGAGGCAGCTTTGATTGTGCAAAGAGCTTGGGATTCGGCCCTCCATTAGATAAGGGAGAAGAGAATCAATGGCACATCTCATTGCATTCAACACCCTATGATCCTTCCAGTCTTTGAACAAGGTTTCATTGCCTCCTCAAACACCAGAGCTCTCACTCCTTGGAAAGGAAGCTGGCTCCCAAATCCACCCTGACATCCGAACTCTGTCAGATATCACCGCACTTGATACACAGAAACTTGGAAACAGCTGTGAGGTTTTCCATCCTCTGGTAAAGTCTGTCCTCCCAGCAGCTGAGATAGGAGCACACAACCCCCACCTGCTCCTACAATGTAGGTCCCTTTTAGGCAGAAGAGCAAGTGACATCAGGCAGCATGGTCTTCTTCACCAGCCAAGCAAGTCCAAATCCTCCTTGGACTGGGGTCAGCGGTAGCAGCTCTGCACCATTTTCAGAGAGTTTTCTTCACCCCAGGCTTCAATTTCCATGCAGCCCTGCTCCTCCACTCTACAGGGTAAATGGGGCCTGGAGATGAACGGGATGCAAGCAGGAGGTGAGGTGACATGGCTGGATTTCTCCTGTTGAAGTCGACTCTCTCCAAGGCACTAAGAAGCACACAGCTCAGCGGTGATAAACGGCCTTGCTTTAGTTATCACTTTCCTTAAGTTAAGGAGAGCAGCCTAGTGATGGATGGGCTGGAATTCGGTTATCAGGGAAGGCTGTCAGCCTGAGTTGCCTATCTCCACACACATTTAGCAGGGTGTCATTATGCGATGGCATGGAGTTAAAATATGACCAAGGGTATTGAAAGAAAAATAACAGGATTAAAAAAAAAAAAAAAGGCAAAAAAAAAAAAAGGCAAATTGAGCAACAATAAAGGAGCACAAGGAAAGAACGTTATCATACTAGTGACACCTTTTATCTCAGTCTGGTTAGCTAGAGCAGGGCACAAATTGGTCCTTCCTCCACTATTGTATCCTCTTGTACAAACAGAGGCAGATAAAATGTGTCACCAATGCGATAGCATATCAATTTAACCCTAATTATCTAGGGGGTCAAAGTAAGAAATAGGGGTTTCTCGTTTCAACAGGTTCCCCCATCTCAGCTCAGAGCCACCACATTAATATGGAGGGGCAGCCATAATTGATTTCCGTCACTCAGGTGGTCATGGCATATAAAAAATTAATGCTTGATTCTCCCAACTAATCAGAGCTGGTTAACGTCCATCTGCTTCTGGGTTCAGGATGTCAGGAGACAAAGAAATTGGGCCACTTTCTACACACTGGGTGTATTGATGTTGAGCCAGTTAAAAGAACAAGCCCCTCTATGGGAAAGATAAAGGGATAGTAAATCTTGGTATTATAGACTTGGTCTCAGTCTTCAAAAAAAAAAATCCATGCTCTGGAGACCTTGTGTTATAAGAGATGCAGAACATTTTAATTGTGTCTCAACCAACCCCGCTGCAAAGAGGGCAGGCAGGTTATTGCCCTGGAAATCCTTTGCTGAAGGAGGGCTGGAAAGCCTGAAGGAAGGTGCTTGGATGCTTCAGCACACAACTGCAACAAGGTAACAGCCAAAGAGAGGAGCTGTCAAACCATCTCAATCTTGCATCTACTTCAAAGCAAGGCTGATCAAGGTATTGCTCTGGACCATGTGGTGCAGAGGTGTTACTCTGGTTTTGATGTAAGGTAGGTGGTCTCTCCTAACAGAGAAAGCTAGAGAGGGAATTACTTCCTATGCTGATATGTTTTAGCAGAGCAACAACACCATGGCAGGCAAAGCCATGTCTGTTTGCACTGAACCTTGTGAGAGCTGGAGCCAGCCTAGGCATTCAAAGCAGTTTAGGGGAACTCACACATCCTGGCAAAGAGGCAGCCTTAGGTTGATCAAAACTTACTTAAAACAGTTAAGTCCCAGCCAGATGGTTTCAATGGCCTCGAGATGCAAAAGGGTTAGATTGTGCTCCAAAGCACTGAGGCTGCAAGAGCATTCCACAGAGGGGCAGAGAGCTTTATCGTTGTGCCAGGCCAAGACAGCTCTCTTGGGCACACGGCACAGCCAAGCTATGCTGCAGCCTGTGGAAACTTAAGTATGCTGACCTCCAGAAAAATCCCCAAACCCCAGCTCCCCCATCCCAATAATTGAACTTGTGCTGGAGCAGCTCTCCTGTGTAATCCAAGGCTGTGGCAGGGAGATGTCTCCTCCTCAGTGCTGGAGTAGCTATGCCACTCAGTGCAAGGAGGCAAGAGCTGAGCCAGTCTCCCCTCATGCTTCCACCCAAAGTGAAGGATGGAGGGATGAACCCCCTGCCAGACCTCTGGCACCCCACTCATATGTCTGTCAGCCCTACAGATTTGCCAAGGGGCTGAGTAAGCCTGCCTGCCCTTGCTTCCTTCCAGGTAAGTCCTTGCCAGGTAACTCTACCCCACTCTCACCAAGCACACATACGGTGCAGGGGTCCCTCTCCTTCCCCATCAGTGCAGGACAGGGCACCTCAGCATGACTGTACTTAAAATTCCTAAGCAGTAGCTGTGGAAAGACAATAGATTTGGAAAGGGTCTGAAAAACCCTACGTTTTCAGAAACCCTAAGACAAGTCCCATCTCCCTCCCTCTTCTCTTTCCTTCCACCCTCTCAGTTCTCTCAACCACCCCCAAACTTGTCACAGTGCAACAAGCCTATGAGCCACACATCAGCTTTAAATATCAGCATGCGTGAAGCAGGGAAGTAGGAACAGACAGAGCAAGCCTCCACTGCCTGTCAGGAAACACTAATGAATTTCAACACCAGCAGCCATTGCCTCAGACGGGCTGGCAAGAGGAATAGACGGAGCTACAGCGAGGAGCCTTTGCAGGAGCAGCCTGCCTGTTTTCAAAGCCCCCTCTGTTAATAAATGTCACTGCCGAGAGGGCTGCCGCAGTTCTCAAGCCAGGATGGGGCGGGTTGGGGGACAGACAGGCAAGTGACAATGTTCAGGATGCCCGGGCACTACAACCTTTTCTTCTGCTGCACTCCCAGACAGGAGCTAGGAAAAGGAAGCAGATGGGACATTGCTGTTGACATGAAGCTGTCTTCCATTAAGGTCTCTGGGCCCAAGTAATAATCTCCACAAAGACCCATGAGTACAATCCCCAATAACCCCTACTCTCCTCAGTGGGATGGATGGAGGCTCTGCTGGGACTGTTCCTTGGGATAGGCAGACAGATGCAGAGACATTCAGACACACTGCCTGTGCTCCCAGCAGCAGCAAAGGGTTACAGAGCAGCCTGTCCCTTTGCTAAAACGAATGCATTCCTGAGGCAGCACAGGAAGAAGCATCCAGCACTGGGCACCGCATGGCAACCGCACCGATGCACAACATGAAGGTCAATGCAAGTCTTCTTTACAAATGTCAACCTGTCATCTCTGGATATTAATGAGGGCTGACCAGCAGCTAAAATGCATCTATGCTCCATTAGTAATAAGAGAGGCACAATGCAGGAGAAGAGCACACACCATGGCATGTGGAGGCACCAATGGGTCTGCAGGGCCCGGGGAGGTGTGGTGATGCACAAGATAACTAGGGCCACTCCAGCTGCCCACGAAGGAAAGCAGTCACCACACAACCCCCTTCACTGGAGTGTGTGTTATCTTCTTCCATCAGTCTTTAATTGGATTAGTGTAATGAGGCCAAAAAAACCCAGGCTAAGCAGTGAGGCTAATACCTGGCACTTTCAGATCTTCCTTTCTTTTTCTGTGATGCCCATTCTGGACAGTGCTGCTTTCTTTCTCTACCAAGCATATTCCTACCCAGGAAGCTTAAAAGGCAAGCTGCAAACCTTAATGCTTGGGACTCACAGCGGCCCTGGCTGAAATACCTCAACACCCATCACCCACAGCTAACTGCTGGAGCCCTCTTCTCCAAATTTCCCACTAACTACCAGGAAACTAACACCCACGCTCTTCCTAGGAATGGAAAAGGCTGTTACTCCAGACTGCAACAGGAGCAATGTAGACCCTAGGAAAATAATTCTGCCAGAAAAATCACACAGGGCAAGTGACTTTTCGTGACTGGCTCATCCTGCAAAGCATTGTGTGCCTCCCACTGCCATTAACCTTAATGAAACATGAAGGCATTTAACACCATGAGAGATCTGGCCCTTTTATGGGTATCTGCCAGTGCATCAGCTAGGTGCTGGCAGAGATGCTATCTCAACATAAAAAGCAAGGTTGTAACACAGCAGGTATTCAGCCTCTAGCAGAAGATGTTCATCAACAATTGCACACACATGATGCTACAATAAATCTATGTGCTACTGCTTAACAGCTTCTCTTAAAAAGACTCATAGCTCTATTTACTGGGCCTGATTCGGTTGCTACGCATGTGGGAGTAAATCTGGAGTAAGTCTACCTGGAGTAAGTAGCCAGTAAGAATAGAATCAGAAACGAGCCTTTTGATTTTTCAATAGCTATTTAATTACCATGCAGGAAACCAGAGCCTGCTGGCTCCACGGTTCAACTGAGGTTAGCAGTGCAGAAGGCAGAAGCTTTGCACTCCTCCATACTAAGTTCTCCAGATGGGTGATGGTGTAAGGCAAATGTTCTCACAGCCCTTCCAGGCAGGGTGGATGACTGGGTGGACTTCCCTTTGACATCAGAAATGCATGACGCTGCTCCAAATGAAAAACAAACTAGAAAGTCTCCAAGACTGAGATTGTCCCTCTCAGCCTTGGGAACCTGACACCATGAAAAATGCTTAAAAACAGGTTTCTGCACACAAGCCTGCTGTGCTGTGACAGTCCCTCTGCTTACTAAATATGACATTATACAGCATCTTATGAACAGGGGTGTACCAAATTGGATACTGTGTACATATACCACACAGGTATGTTCTCAGTTAAAGTCACCTGTCATGACCACAGGCTGCAGCAGGTGAACTTCCAATTTGTCACCAGGAAAAACACTTCCCTGTGCAGGTAATAAAGCACTGTAACAGATTGGTGGTGAAATCTCCTCCCCTGGAGACACCGAAACTCATCTGGAGAAGACCCTGAGCAACCTGATCTAAGTTTGACATTAGTTCTGCTTTGAGCAGGGGACTGGATTAGAGATCTCTATTTAAATTATTCTGTGATTCACAGTGCAGCAGAGCCTGATGACACAAAGGATGTCCTTTCTCCATCTCTATGGTCTCTTGTGAAGTCTTGCACA
This sequence comes from Ramphastos sulfuratus, assembly GCA_013399055.1. NCBI lineage: Eukaryota > Metazoa > Chordata > Aves > Piciformes > Ramphastidae > Ramphastos > Ramphastos sulfuratus. Next base: position 65,399 of record WBNM01015578.1, on the reverse strand, counting down.
CAGGCATGGATTTAGTCATCACCTGGCCCTCTGTATACAAGCTGTTTTAAGAAGCAGCATTCAGACTCCCACTGCAGAATACTGTAATTACACACTGAGTAAAGGAATATATCTGATGCAACAGATGCACCCAGAATGCATCGTGTCTAAGCCCCCTCAAAAACAAAACACACACAGTAACTAAGCTAAAATTAAACATGCTTCTCATCCCAGTGCACAATTCCCATTGCAGAAGTATTTCTCCCCAGGAAACCCAGCCATTCAAGACCTATAACAAGGCACTGCTCTAGAATTCAGAAGACATATTCTGCCCCAGTCCTTCCTTAGACCGGTGCAACAGGGCAGGAGGAAACTTTGCCTTCTCCATGCCTTGCCTGTCCAGACCATTTAGAATATAAACTCTTCAGGACAAGGGCTTCTCTGCTATGAGTCATAAACTGTTTAGTGCCTAATGGTAAAGCCTATAGACGCTTAACATAATACAATCATGTCACTTAAAGGCCATTAGTCTCCAGCCTAAACAGCACTTTTCTAGTCACAACGGGGACCTGCCAATTCAGGAAGGCAGGATAAAGGACGTGGGTGGCCAGTCAGGTCACTGGACTTGCAGACACTGGACGTGAAGCCCCAGGCAGGATGGAGCCCAGCCAAACGGCAAGGGGGAAAAGACGTGGCAGCTCTGGCAATCTAAGCGTTTTATCTTTTCTGCTTTCTTGAACCATCTGAATCAGCTGAAAGCTTCTGTCTGCCAGGTGAAAAACGTCTCCACCTCCAACCACAGCAGTACTGCTGGCAAAGGGCAGGGGAAACCCCTTCCCCACACAGAGGGTCTTCAGATTTCTGCATTACCTCTCTTACCACTCACCGAAGCAGGTCACTTATCCACAAGAAAATAAGCCATTCTGCCTTGTGATGCTGTTGGAACTCCTCTTCTTTGCTAGCACCATTTCTGTCTTCCTCTAGCACCACAATACCCAGGTCTACTCTCTTAACTGGTCTACTCTCTTACTGGAACAGGTTGCCCAGGGAGGTTGTGGCTGCTCCCTCCCTGGAGGTGTTCAAGGCCAGGCTGGATGAGGTCTTGAGTAACCTGTACTAGTGGGAGGTGTCCCTGCCTATGGCAGGGGGTTGGAACTAGATGATCCTTGAGGTCCCTTCCAACCTTACAATTCCATGATTCTACAACTGACTTCTGTAATTATCTCTTCTCCCCTCTTCCCACTAAAGGGAAAACAGAAATTCTATAAGGAGCCAGTGGGATGGGGTAAACTCTCTCCCCACTCCCTCTGAGGATACACAACCCAAATTTATGGACACAGGAGCTCCATGGGCTCTCAGCACAACCTTCGGGGTAGCAGGAAGCCTGGCACATCACGGGTCTGAGCACGGCTTTCTGTGCAGCTGCAAATAACATCTGCATAAGCAGAAACAAGTTTGTCTTTTCCTTGTGGGGAAGAGACTGCTCCCCACCTCTGAGCACAAGCTGCCATTAGTATTTGCTTCGCTGGAGAGAAGGAGCAGCAAATCCTCCAGAGCAAAGGACAAGTGCAGCAATTAGGATGCAGGGGCTGCGGGAGCTGTTTAACAGCACGACCCAGAGGTCAGTGTCGCCGACTCCCAGCCCTGCATAAATATTGTATGAGTCGGGAAGAGGGGCTGTTAGAGCCACCCTCAGCTCCAGCCCTCCCCCCTCCATCGCCACTCTGCATCTAACTAGATATGCCAGAAACATTATTTACAGATGTGACAGTCGAGGAAATCACTTGAGTAACCAGGGGAATGGGAAAGAGGACTGCTCAGTGGAACAGGTGCTGGCAACTGGCTCCCACCTGCACCTTCTGCTTCCCTGTGAAGGGTGCTCCTCTGCCCAGGTAAATGACAAACAGCACAGCTCCAGGAGAGGAGGCTTTGAGCTCCCCTCTCAAAGGCTGCCCAGGGGTTTGATTATCAATGCTGATGAAGGACACTTTAGCCAGTAGCTGCTTTCCAGTTTTCTCTCAGTATCTCTGCTGGACTCTCCCTTTGAAGGGAACTTTATAGAACTATAATGAAAGATTTTATAGAGAGCTTCTGCTCTGACTCTGTCCATGTAGCTCTGGATTTCTATGCCAATTTCTACACCCACAATGGCCTCATCCCTACAGAGAATCCTCCAGCTGTTCTGTTTGCTACCAATCACCTTCTTCACCCATGGCATCTCCACGGCTCATTCTCTGACAGACCATCTTCACTTTCTGCTTCGGACACACTGAGTGGCATGCAACCCTACTGCATCCTGGAAGGACATCTTGCTCCTCTGCCCATTTGTTTTCTGGAAATGCCAGTCAACTGCAGGTTTGTCACGATGCTCTACACAAATACAAACCCACTTTTGGGTTCACTGTGACTGGAGGCTCCAAGGACAAGGGCACAGGCCATTCTTCAAATGTAGCAGCAGCACATAAATTCCTAAGGACACACTGCTAATAAACAATAATGCTCTGGGCAGCACACAAGGGCTGCAAGATAGGAAACACACCTTGCATGTGCCCTTGATACCCCTCCAGAAATTCCTCCACTGCTGTGTGGCTGGTTGCTGAATCCAGAGAAGGCAGAAGCCCAGTCTTATCATTCTCAGCTTTCCTGAAGTCACTGTGCAATTAATGGGCTTAATTATTGATGGCGAAGGCAGAGAAGGCAGGAAAGAAAGAAAAAGCCAACGAGAAGTGAATGATGTGGGGGTGGCAGGCGCCAAAGGTCTCCGAAGATCTTCCCTCAGCCTAGAGCAGAGAAAGAGCCCCTAGCCGCTCTGCTGCTCCCACGGCCCTGCTCTAATGCTCCCTGACATGCCTCTGAAGACAGCGAGCTGTTTGCAGTCACCACCGTGATTTGTTAGTAATTATTTTCACGGTGTCACATTGCTGTCACTCTCTTAACAAAGAGACAGGCAGCCCGAGGCTGCCTGCAAGATAGAACCAACAGAGAAAAGGGATTGCCAGGCACCTAGGGATCCTCTTTACTTCCTGGGTTTCACAACCAGAGTCCTTACCAGCTTTTGAAGAAACTTCTGAGAAGTGGCAAGTCAGAATCATCTCCTATCCTGGTCACAGCAAGAGGAATTAATTACTTAGCCCTCACCTTACCTGCAAATCCAGTGCAAGACCCAGGTGCTCAGAGCCCCTTAAGCCAGCGATTTGCTTCAGGTCTGCAGCAAGCACATAAAAACTTTGGCGATTTACAACTTTTAACGCTCTCCTTATAACTTCCAATTTCTTTTCACGTGGTCTTGCCATTAGATTACACTTCCTGAGCATGGCAACCCTGAAGACAAACCCCTGCTTAAGCCTATCACCCTCACACATATTAACCCCCCACATCAGGCACATGTACTCTCCCTGCACCAGCCTCATTAATTCCAGCACACTGCTGTGCTTTGCATGGCAGTAACATTTCACTTGGCATTTCACAATGCCAGGAGACCCTGGCAGCTTCCTCATACCTGAAATACACAGTCTAATGGCTTTTTCTCTCCGTTTTCTCATATGCAGTGCAGCAACTTGACAAAAACCTCCCCTTGAACCACCATCCATCCATCCCTCCCTCCCTCCCACACAGGCTGCGCAACCACAGTCATCCATTCTTTGGCTGACTTGTCATTCCAAGGTAATCACTCCTTTACTAGTGTGGAGCTTGCTTGGTCCTCAAAGGAATAGAAGCTATTTTGGCACCTCAAGTGTCACACAATGTAAGGATGTAGAGATGAAAGATTGAGACACCTGGCTGGCCAGACAGCTCTTAAAGCATCCTTGATACGGAAAGCAAGTGGACTTCCTCCACAGCAATTCCAAGTTTGAATTACTCTTGGCAGAAGTGTTCCTCCCCACCTTCTTTCTGATGGCACACAAAGGTCAGTCCCTGCAACCACAGGGAGACTTGGGTATTAATTCACCCTCTTAGCACAAGAAGAGTTTGGAAACATCAAGCCTCATAGCCTAAGCAAAACCCTCCTGCAATTAGCTGCATGGAAGAGCACTGAACCATAGGACACATTCTTTTCAGGGGTCCTTTTAATAACCAAGAAATGACATATACATACTGTGAAGAATTAGGATCACGATTGGGAAGCCAAACGGTCCATAAGATATAGCAATTCTCTTCAGAGCTGAGAGCACAGCAAGCTGCAGGAGAGGCGTCAGCAACCTCTCACCAGCTTCCTCCCTCCATTCAGTTTGCAGGGGACACAACTGTCCCCTGTTGCTGTCTACAACTACCTGAAGGGTGGTTGTGGCCAGGAGGAGGTTGCTTTCTTCTCTCAGGCAACCAGCACCAGAACAAGAGGACACAGTCTCAAGCTGTGCCAGGGGAAGTTTAGGCTCGAGGTGAGGAGAAAGTTCTTCACCGAGTCATTTGCTACTGGAATGGGCTGCCCAGGGAGGTGGTGGAGTCACCGTCCCTGGAGGTGTTCAAGGTGGGTTTGGACGTGGCACTTGGTGCCATGGTCTAGTCTTGAGGTCTGTGGTAATGGGTTGGACTTGATGATCTTTGAGGTCTCTTCCAACCTTGCTTATACTGTGATACGTATGACTCAAGGCAGGGAAAAGGTGCTGAAGTCAGTCAGTGCCCAAGCACCTTCAGCATGCTGTCTGATGGTCAGCACTGAGATCTGGCTCAGCACCCAGATGGGAAAACTAAAGCGGGACTGACCAAGAGGCACCTACAGCGGGAAGATGAAAGGTGTCCTAGAATGCAGGTGCTGGGCAAAGGGGAAAACAAAGCTCTGATCAAAGATAGGCAGAAAAAGCTGTTGGGACCAAGGTAGGACAAAGTCCCAAGCAGCATGAGCTTCCCACACACAGCCCTGACAGCACATTGCAGTGCTTCCTCAGTGTTCTTCCTCCAGACTCTTCTATTCTGCTCTTTCTTCTGGTGCCACCTCCACATGTCTGATGTCATTGCTAGCACCTGGTCCAGAGCAATCTCTGAGCATAGGACACCAACTCCAAGATGCCAGACTGTTGGGAAGCACCCTGGCCAAACACATAGAAAAAGGCAAGTTCAATACCAAATGGACTCAGCTCAAAAAGTTAGTCTGCAGCTTTGGCATCCTCCTTAGAGTCTTGCACACTGCCAGACATCCACTCCTCGGGATACGGAGAGTAGCTGGACAAGGCACTGAGAATACGCTGGAGGGAAAATACCAAGGATGACCTCAAGATGGCCCAGTAGGTCTTTGCCAGCCAGGAGCTTCAGAAAAGGGATTGAACCCATCCAGGAAGATGGCTCCCAACAGGAAACAAACATGCAAACAAAATAAAAGGCTTTCAAGGAAGATACCGGCTCACACGTGGCTAGAACAGAGCAAGTGAAAAGGGAAGGATGCTGTTCCCGTGCTGGCAGTATTTTTCAAGCTGAGTGCTCTAAGCAGAGAAGCAATGAGAGCACCACTCTCAGCCAAACCACTGGCAGGGCAGCACTGGTGCCAACACACAACTGCTCTGCTCCATCTGGGAAGTAACAAGAGCTGGGATCCAAAGGGAGGCGGTTGTCATTTTAGCCCCCACATGATGCACTACAGCTGTCTACCGTTAGGAAAACTATGCTTTTCGAAGTAATAAAGAGAATTCACACTTTGTGAAGCTAATCCTACTTCTCATACACACCACAGACAACAAAACTCAGATGGCAAACAGCCCCCCAGTGATTTATCCTCTGTATCTCCCAAGCCATCCAGTTTTGAGTTCTCCAGCAACCATAATGTTGAGTTGCTATTAGAGGGAGGTGTGCTTTTTTACCAAATAACCATTGCAGACCTGTTGATTTTTAAACTGTTTTGCCCAAATAAATTATACCACCGGACACAGAATTCACCTTATCAATTTCTGCTGCAGACAGAATTAGGGTTCCTTACTGTATGAACAGATGGCATGGAGATCAACAGCTTGCATTCAGTTCAATGTGACTGCTTCCAAACACAGCTTGAGTTAACACACTCGGGGATGGAAAATCCTTCTCCCTTCATTACCCTGTCTCAATAGCCCAGTGCTGGAAATACAGTACTTGATGCAATTCCTGTCCCACTCCCACCTACACTATCAGCTTATCCCAAGTTTCTCCACTATCTTTCATGCTCCTCCCAACGTCTTTGGTCCAAATTCCTAGGCAGCAGATTCCATGCTCCCCAAAATGCATTGAGCTCAATACATCTGCAAGCAGTATAGCTCTGAGTATGACAAACGTCTTTACTAAGATAGGCCAGACAAACAGCCGACCTGAAGGTGACAGTCCATTGCATGATGATCCCTGTGCAAAGATTTCACATTCAAGGCTTAACAGAAAGGCATTCTCCAAGTCACACACCTCAGACAACCTAATCTGCAAAAGTTCATGCAACCACTGGATTTCAAACAAGGGCAAGAGGAGGAGATGGCCAAGGGAACTGCTGCAGAAGGGGAACAAAAGTGTGCTATGTTAATTTTAAATAAGTGTTCGGGAAGGGAATCTTAAAACCCAAAATTTATTTTTGCATAAGTGATATCATTTCCTTTAAAAGCAAAAAGCTGGACTGTAGGGTCACAGAAGTGAACCGGGTCAGTGCTACTCCCTGTAAGTGCTGGAGAAGAGCATGCTCACAAGGCAGCAGCGCTTAGATCTGGCAAAGCACTTTAAGATGTAATTACATGAACGACTCCATCAGCAAAGCTGACTCGAAAGGTTCCTGACCCTGAATACTCAGTTCCATCCCTACACTGTAGTTCACACCACCCTCTTCCTTCATCCAATGTAAAGAAAGACACCATAGGCTTGGTCAGCAAATTGATCCCCACTAAAAACAACAACCTAATGCAAAGATCTTAGTTGGGAAGGAATTGGTTTATTATTTTAAAACACAAATTACTCCATTATCTCTCTGCTACCAGCTCTTTGTTACTCTCAAAGCCACCCTCTGAACACACCCTCCTGCCCTGCTGCCACTCTACCTGCCCACCCTATGCTTTCTCCTGCCTCTCCCCACAGCTACCCTAGTGGCCCCACTGACTCCATTCAGTGGCTGTCTGCAATTTCTCCCCCAGGGTGAGACTATCTAACCTCTCTCAGTACTGTGACAAAGAACAACATGCACAAGGGACACTAACACCATCCATTCTTCTTCATTTGTGACCCAAGGCTAATCTCAAACCAAGCCTCAAGGACAAAAGGCTGCAAAGATCAGCCCATTGCCACATTCCCAACTGGTCTGAGATGGCAAGTATTCTCCCAGCCTGTTTAACTTGCAAAGAAAGAATTAAAAGAGTAAGATAAAATTAAGCAATGGTATAATTCACTGCTCAGAATTTACTAATATGCAACCTAGGAAGAGCACCAAGGGCTATAAACATCTCAAGACACTTCACTGTGTTTTATCACTATATTAGAGAGTACTTGCCTCTTAACACTTCTGCAAAAAAAAATAAAAACAGTCTGAGCCACAGTTTCCTGTAAAGACATAAATTAGCAAGTTCTCACCAGCCATACTGAGTATGCTACAGGCATCTTCACCTCAGAGGTATCCAGACCAAAGTCTACATGCATTGTTACCCAGGCATTTGCAGAATGATTCAAAATTGAAGGAATTAACTGATGCACCTGATGTTAAGGTGCAGGTCTGAAAATTCAGCACATGTGGCTTTGGTTCCTTTCTCTGCCTCTGCCTGCCTGCACAACTGTAGGCACATCACTTAACCTGTATCTCAGCTCTGCAGCTATGAACACACAGTAGAAATACTTCTTTGGTTGCCAAGATTAGTTCACACCATGCTTAAGAGCAGGCAAACCGGTTCCATACACAGATGGAGGCAATCTGACATTTCACATGAGATAAACCACACTAAAGAGCTTAGATTACAAGGGCTCAACCTTGGCAGACACCAAGTACCTTCTTTTCCACTCAAACCATCTCTTGCACTCAGTGGCTGCCTCAGCCCTTCAGAGGCACGTTACCCTGACCACCCAGGGCCACATTAATGCAATTTGCTTAATGACTAGTGGCAGTTCCATCTGAGGTGCAGAATGAGGTCCAAGCACTAAAGCAGACTATGCCAGGTATCTGAATTCACACTTGGAGTTGTTAAACTTGTATGATAGCTCCTTGCAACAGGCTAAAGGAATCTTCCTACTGAGCACTCAGAGGCCCAAGGACCGTGTGCCTAACGAGGCTGTATCCCCACTCATATTTTAGCTTGGCAGATCTGGTGCTCCTTTCATCTTTTGCTTCAGGTAGCTCTCTTTTAATTAATAACATTTCTGTGTTGACACAGGGAACTTTCCACCCAGAATGAATGGCCCTCTCTCATTAGAACCACGACTTGTCATGATGTATTCAAGAGCAGGAGTGTGATTCATTCCCTTGTCTGTGAACGAGGGGTGTTGCTGGGGGGTGGTGGTTGGGAGAAGAATCTCTGTAATGAGTGACTGATATTTGCTGAAGGTGATATGTGACTCTGTCGGCTTGAACTGCCTTGTCAGGACCAGCCTTCAGAAAGGTGATGTTCCTACTCAAGAGGTTTTCCTCATTAAAGAAATTGCACCTTAACAAGAGAGAAGAGGAGGGGTGGCAGGAGAGCTGCTGTCTCCCCTACTCCAGTCTGGTTTACACACACCAGGTCCTGAAAGCTGGTTGATCCAAGTGCAGTCAGTAGAGAATCAGCGCTCTGTTTGTGAGTCCTCTCATGCAATGGGCTTTCTCCAGCAGCAACCAAATTCCTCCAGCAGAGACTCTCCTTTTGATGGTGCACGACACCTCTGTCAAGGCCTTTGCTGGCATGGCCAAGGACCTCAACTCAGGCTGAATCTTCATAAGCCCTTTCCAGATGCCTGGTGTCCTCTTCTAGGCATTCAGCTCTTTGTGACTAGTGTTTTCTCTTGTCAGAGGGACGCCAGACAAACAGCTCTCTGATCTTCCAAGAAAGGTCTAAGATTCAAGTAAAAGCAAGACTCTAGCCACACAGTGTCTCATTCTCTGAAGATCCTCCAGCCAAGCAGAGGCTTTGCAAGTCCTTTGGCAGCTGAGTTTCCACCTGGAATCCTGCAGACTCACATACTGCCAGGTACCATCAGCAGAGAGCAATACTTTGACAATCAGTATTCCCCGGTGCTTTTCATTGAGCTAGGTGTACTACACATATTGTAACTCCTGGTTTTGAAAAGGCTCTTTCCACACCTTGTTCCCACATGCATCAGTGACAGCCTCCTAGATTCCTTCTTTCTGTTCCAGCCACTCCTTCCCATCCAGCTTGCTCAGCCCACTGTGCCTCCTGGCACCTCTGCACCTACCAGTGGTACCTACTGGAAGCACTTGCATCAGACAGGGCTGTCCAGAAGACACTATGCCTCAGCTCTTCAATGGAACATGCAGACAGAAGCAAAACTAAATATACAAGTCACTGCTGGAGAAGCCAGGAACAAGGCTACATGGCTTCTATCCAACACCCAAGCTATGGACAATGGACGACTCCTAACAATGAGATGCTGGGCAAGAGGACTGCAGCTTGCTTTGCAGGCAGTTGTGCAAGCAGCTGTCACTACTAGATGGAGCTGAGAAAAGGAGGAGCAGAGTTAGGAATGGACCTGCCCCAAGTTGCCCATCCCTAAGTCAGGAAGCACTGCACTCACCCCAGTGTCCTGAATTCCTCTGAAACCCAATGGAGTTTCTACCACGCAATGCTTTCACCAGCACACTCCTCCAAATACAGACAAGCAGCACTGCACCCCTTCCCACTGCCCCAGTGCCTTCTGTGCCCAGTGTGTCACCTCGACCCAGTAGCAAAAGGCACCAGGTCTTGTAGGGAAGCACAGGGTAATTCCCTGAAATACCTCCTAGATGTTCCACATCTCTGAGGCTCTGTCTGAGCAGCCTTGTTTCAGCTCCTTGCCTTCCCTCTTTAAAAAGAGATGCTCAGTTCTGCTTTGCTAACTCCTATTTGGCAATGTGTCTAAACACACGCAAACTTAATTAGTTCAGGAGGGAGACTCGGCGTTTGTGGTGACGGATAAAAGTAATGGGAAATGAGACAAGTCAGAGCTGGCAGGGCAGCCTCACTCAAGCCTCATTCACTGGCAGAGCGCTAATCAGATGTGACGCTGCACGCCGCAGCACCCAATCGGTGCCGGAGCGGTGCGATGTGCTACTGACCGTGCGACTGCAGCCAGGCTCCTGCTATCCGTGAGCTTGGAAACACAAAACGTATTTTCTGCTTTGCCCTGGAGACACTTCAGGATTGAATTCTGAAGTTAATGGTTTAAAAAATTTTTTTAAAAGGAAGGAGGAGAACTGAACCACTTGCTGCAACCTCATGGCCAGCAGTAGAGTCTTCTCTTCCAGTTGACTAGTGAGGCACAATCCATGCGAGAGACCACTGCAAACAGTGAACTGACTAACTCCAGAACTGCATGTCACAGAATCACAGAACTTTAGAGGTTGGAAGGGACCTGCAGAGATCATTGAGTCCAACCTCCCTGCCAAAGCAGGATCACCTAGGGTAGCTCACACAGGAATGCATCCAGGTGGGTTTTGAAAGTCTCCAGAGAAGGAGACTCCACAATCTCTCTGGGCAGCCTGTTCCAGTGCTCCATCACCCTCACTGTAAAGTCTCTCCTCATGTCAAGGCAAAACCTTCTATGTTCCAATTTGTAGCTGTTGCTCCTTGTCTTACTGCTGCTGACTAGCAAAAAGAGATTGGCCCCATCCACCTGACACCCACCCCTCAGATACTTGTTTACATTGATCAGATCTCCTCTCAGTCTTCTCTTCTCCAGACTAAAGAGCCTCACGTCCTGCTGAGGCAGCTCACCTCACAGCCCCTGGGGTTCACCAGAAATGGGGCTCATCTCCACCTGTTTTTTCCCCACTGTTGAGTTCTGAAGAAAAAGGAACCATCCAGAAAAAGTTGACCACTCCATAGACACTAAAGTTAGAACATCATTATCTAAGAACTTTGTTATCCCACTGTGTAAGTGATGGAAAGATGGGCACTGAACAAAGATAACTGTTCTTCACAACTATCACCAAAAGCTGTTCTGGACTCCCAGAAGAGCAAAACAGGTATGAAGAATTGAAGAAAGAGAACAGATGAGAAACAGAAGTCTAGCAAGTACCTGCAGCTGTCTTTTTGCTGGTCTTTAACACAAGTTTAAACATGATGCATACAGAAAAAATAAGCCTTACTCGTAATTTAATCCAGTACACAGGAATTGGCAAAATACACCAGCTCTGGACATGGCCCCAGCAGACCCAGATTTTGACTCAAAAGCTTGCATACCATACTCTTGTCTGGAGCATGGCAAATTTCTGATCTCCACTAGTGCTTGTGCTACTTGCTTTGGTCCTCATGTCTCACTGATCGCACCAAGAGGAAGCAAAGAGCTGTGTGGCAGACCGCTCTCTGAGAAGAACTGGCGCTGATTGCTCCCAGGCTGTGTGCAGTTTATTTAGGCTTCCAGCTTGGAGGAACCAATGTCACACTGAAAACCAAGTAACACTACTAATGAGTTGTGGATGTCAGTTTAGCATTGGATGTGTCAAGTCCATGTTTTACTGGTGTGACAACAACAGGAGTCTTTATCCAGGACGGTGGGGAAATGAAAAGCTTAAGTGAGATTATAGGAATCCAAGTGAATTCAGCACAGTATGACACTGATCTGCAAATGCTTTACAGATTATATTAATCTAATTCTTAGACATTTAACTTTTGAGTTTTAAATACATTTTTAGGTCAGTAGTCTAGCTATTTTCATAATAAAACATGCACATAAACTGACACTTCCAAGTCCCCACCTGGTACTCTATATACAGCTGCCTAGATGCTGAAGATGACCTTAACAGTAAGAACACCAATGAAGTGTGCCAGCCTTTCTTTGTACCCTCTTTCCAAAGACTACTCTGTGATTCACATCCAGTTACTGTGCCAAGATGACAGAGAGAAAGCCTTGCATGCAGAAGTCAGAGAAGGACCACTGCTTGATTTGGGTGTATAGAGTTCAATGCATGTGCTCAGAAATGCCCCACCCTTTGGAAAACATATTGGATAAAAGAGAAAGCATCATAAAGCTCCACTTTAAACCTTTCTGGGGGTTCTAAAAGAATTCACTCACTACAAAGAACACCCTAGCCAGTGATCTTGCACCTTGCCCAGTACCCATACATCTTCTTAAATAACTTTCCATTTTATGCACAACAAACAACAATTTCCCTAAGAAACAAAGACTAGGGACAGTCAGAGGCTTGTAAGGACAAAGACACATGTACTATAGAAAAACATGGAGCAAAAAAGCCCAGAAAATTTCCCTCCCCTTCCATACTCACATCACTTTCAAATCCCAGTCTCCACAGGTCACAAAAATCGACTTGACGCTGGGATCTAAGAGGCCTTCCTTTGCCATCCACTCATCAACCCTCTGAAAGGAAGGCAAGAATAGGGGATGAGTTTTGCAGAGACAGGCCAAGCCACAACAGTTAAACTCAGATAAGCTGCTTGCAATCAAGAGAGAAGAAAATTGTGATCTTATCCACCCTCTCCCTCTCTCTCTTCTCTCTTTGCTTGCCATCTCAACAACAGCACGTTTGGACCTTTGAAGATTTCCGATAGGAGACATCAGGCAACCAGAGCAGAGATGATCTTATCAGACACCGCAGCAGCTCTGTGAGTGGAGGGATGGAAGTTGTGCAGCATTAACAGGACGACACAACTCTGCTGTTACCTGTCATTCCTCCTCCACTTTTCCTCTCCCTGTACCAAATGGGCTTGCAGTGAGCATAACTTTTGTCCCTTCCAATGAAGGCATCCTGGGATCCTTACCCTACAGCATTTCTCACATGCTCCAACTCAATACAGCTCCAATGGGATACGAGAGAGAGAGAGAAACGGAAGGGCTGGGTACAGACAGGCACTGTGTGGCACTGACAGGCAAAGCCACAGACCTCCTTTCTCTCCAGGCTGGGAGTCTCTTGTGTGGAAGTGCTCATTTAGGGTACAGTGTGAATTTAAAATAAATCCACTACTCCTGATCACCTTCCCATAGGGACAGAGGCTCTGGATCCACTTCAGAAATGAACCACATTAATCTGGAGGATGCATATACACCTTGGGGATCAACCAGGAGGAACTAACTTAGACTAGAACCTCTACGCAGGCACTTATTCCAGCTAATACCAGCAAATTACATGCCTCAAATCTTCCAGTGGCAACAAACAGGTAATCAGCTGTTACTATGCAGTCTTACTAGCAGCATTTCCAGTGCTTCATCAAGTGAACACCCTCTTCTTTTTCCTCACTCAACACCTTCAGCTCCTGAATAAATGAGTGTGTCTCAGGAGCTGCCCAACCCAAATTGCATTTTAACATAGAAACATGCTGCTGTGTGAACATCTTTTCAGTGAAACAAACAGACAAACAAATCTATAGAATATTTCCGCACTCTAAGAAGCCCCCATAGAAACAGAATCAACCATTTTCTGCAATCCTCCAGCAGCAGTGTACGTTCACCCATTCAGACAAAGAGGGCTCTTCCTCCTGGGGACGCAGGCATAGGCATCCGTATGCTTATGGACACGCACTGCTGCTACGTGCTCTCTGTAGAGCACCAGAGAGAGTTGTGGGTTTGCATAGATGGCAAGATGTCACCTTCACGGAGCACCATCTTCAGCTCTGTGTCACTGCCACAGCCTTTAGGGCAGGGGAAGGTGCTGCTTTCTGCAGCCAATTATACAATAACCCTCTGGAGTAAAGCTCCCTGCAAAGCAGTATCCAGCCTCTCAGACGCATTCCTGTTTCCGTTGAGCTGCTGGGATCTTCCAACCAGCCCTGTGCAAGGCTTCCCAGAGCAAGGGACAGTCAGCAGTAACCTTCCTAAACTCCCTGATGTGAGTCCCCACAAAGTGCTGTCTCCATGGAGGATTTAAAAGCCTTTAATTTGATTTTCTCAAATAAGCAATTGTTGCAATTATTCTGATTAGGAACAATTAGGTAACACAGCAGTGGAAATCCTGACAGAGACAATGCATTGAACACCAGCCTGCAGCTCAAGCAGACTCTGCTTAAGGAGGTTTCCTCCACTATTTGACTACCAACAAAAGCTATTGATGGAGAAACACTTCCAAGCTAATTAAGCCCTAAATGCTGTAGGAATTCAGCATTAAGCAGATGGCATTATTAGGACACTATCTGCATTCACACATCCTCCAGATTAGATTTTAAAGACATTTTCTTTCTATACTACATGTGTTATTAAGCATTTAAACAGGTAGAAAAAACTAATTTAATAAAGTGCTAAGGGAGGCAAAAGAAAACGAAGGCAGAAGCTCCTGGAGCAGCGGTCTCAAGCAATGCCTTGGTGCTTTAAAACTGGCTCAAGTAAGAATTGCTTCTTCTCCTCTTCACTGGCAGGAGTTTAGATATCTTGTCAGCACCCTTGACATGAACAGCTGGAGATGACAGATCAATGGTTCAATACTCCCAGCAGTGTGTCACCAACGTGACAGCAAATGTTATTCTAATGAAGCTGTAATCATAGTCAAATTACGCGGTTCGATTCTCAGCAAGGGGAGGGTGCAGGGAAAGAGATGAAGAGAGGACAACAGGATCAGAGGTCAGAGTTCAGGAACTAAAGGTTACTCTGCTTACCTCGAGCACTTGCTGGAGGCTTGGCTGCCCATCCACCATGCCTTGAATAATCCCAGTCAGCTGAAACAAGAAACAAACAGAAAGCAGGCATCAGAGCAGCGCTCAAAAGATCATTACAGAGGTCTCCTCTCCTGTCCATCTCGCTGCAACCAAAACATGCTCCTGTGACCCACATGGACATTGCTGAGGAGCCAGCCACAGCACAATGACCCTGGCAGGTCTCCAATCACAGGCAAGAGCACTACATCATCCCAAACAGAAATGTAGGGAGGGCTCCTATCTACACCAGAAAACAGTAAACTCTCAGTAGGGCAAGATCCACACGGGAATCAGCTGTACCCTTTTTGCCCTTCTGATACCCAAAAGGTCCCTTTCCAACATGCATTTCAGTTTTGATGTTGCCTTGACTTAGAGAGGCAGTAGTGACTACCAGGGACTCTGGTATTGCCCTGCTATAGTGATGACATCTAAACTGCAGTGTTTGGTGAACAGAATAGACCACAACTGGTAAGTGAGACCCAGAGTAGACCCTGTCATGCTCCCCTGTGCTGAGCAGCCAGCTCCATGCTTTCCACCCCAGCATTCTCTGCATTTTGAAACTGTATTTAAAACAACTGAATGAAATATGAAGAAACCCATTTTCTTTCAGAACCCTGGTCTACTCTGGTTTTCAAGGGGTTCCTTAGGAACAGGTTCTGCTAACAGACAGTGCAACTGACCATACCCAAACTGCTTGGTTGTTTAAAGCTAGATACACAAATAAAAAGACGCAGTCTCATGGGCCTCTGCCTGTGTCTGCCCAGGATAGCTTGAGGCACATGAAAAGAGATAATTTTTCTGTCTGCCTTCCATCTGACAAAACTGTCTTTTAACATATTGAATATTGGAGGTCAGTAGCTTGCCATCAATGCACCTAAGTAATTAAAAAAATCATTATTAAAACAAGTGCACACTACAGGATTTCACTTCATATGGTGTTTTCCTGACGCTACGCATCTCACACATTTTCATAAAATAAAGATCAAACAAAACCTAGGAGTCATGCCCTGCTGCCTGCACATGCATCCAAGCCTCAAGAAGCCAGTGTCCAGTTGAGAGGTGCTGACAGCCCCACCACTACTCAGAAGTGGTGACCATCTTAACCTACTCGTAAAACAAACCCTCTCACAAATCACAGGGCTCTGCTTTGTTAAATATGTGACAACCGAAAGAAGCTCAATGGTTTCCACCTCTCCATTTCTTTGGTTGCTTGGCTTCCAGCACTGAACTCAGAGGAAGGGGGAAAAAAAGGGAAAAAAAAAAAAAAAAAAAAAAGATTAAACTTCAATTAAACTGTAATTACATTTAATGAATACCAAATACCTGATGCACTGAATAAGCTGTAAGTGGAAAGATTATTTTCTCATAGTGACTTCCATGGAATGGTAATATATACCTTTTAGGGAAAGTATTTTAATTTTAAGAATGCAGAGTTCCTCTAGCTGGGTTTCTCAAGTTCATCAAGCCATTATGAGGTGGAATTTTAAGGAAGTAGAGGGACACAGACACTCTTTTATATTCCAGAAACTGGCTTTATATTAATCTGTATTTTAATTGGGGAACAGCTGCTACATACAGACTTCCCATACTCTGAGAGGCAAATAGATTTGAAAGATTAACACATGGCTCTTTAGAGCAGTTTTTAAAGCTCACTGGCTTGGTTGTTTGTTTCTTTGTTTGGTGCTTTGTTTTGGGGTTTTTTTGTTTGTTTGGGGTTTTTGTTGTTGTCGCTTGGGGTGGTTTTGTTTCATTTTGTTTTGTTTCATGCCACCTTTCTCCCTATACATTTGCCTAGCAGAGATGGACAGCTCACCTACTGCAAAATGCTGACTCTGCCTCTCAGAGGACAGCTCAAATCAAAGCCTTGGAAGTGGCTGAATGATGAGCTTTTAGAAAAGAATCATAGAATGGGTTGGAATGGACCTTTAAAGGTAATCCTGTCCAACCTCTCCTGCACTAAGCAGAGATACCTTCAACTAGAACAGGTTGCTCAAAGCATCACCCAATCTGATCTTGAATGTTTTCAGGGATGGGGCATCCTCCACGTTTCTGGGCAATCTGTTCCAATGTTTCACCACCCTCATCACAAATAATGTCTTAGAATCATAGAATGGTAAGGTTGGAAGGGGCCTCAAGGATCATTTAATTCCAACCCCCTGCCATAGTCTTCCTTCTATCTAGTCTGAATCTACCCTCTTTTGGTTTAAAACCATTACCCTCCTTGTCCTTTCACAAGAGACCATGCTAAAAATTATGTCTCCATCTTTCTTATAAGGCCTCTTTAAGTACTGAAAGGCTGCAATAAGGTCTCCCTGGAGCCTTCTCTTCAGTCTGAATAACCTGGAGTCTGTCAGCCTTTCCTTACAGGAGAGTTGTTCCAGTCCTCTGCTCATTTTCATGGCACTCCTCTGGACTCACTCCTACAAGTCTATGTCTTTCCTCTGCTAAGGATGACAGGCAACTTTCTAGTATCACGGTCAGCATTGATGTAAACAGCTTCTGCTGCTCTGAGCACCTGCAGGACTGCATCTGGTCAGAGCTTTAGCCCTGATGGACATGGAAGTACAGAGTAGAACGGTCTCATCCAGACATTCCCCATCAGGAGGGAGGGAGGGATGGGAAAGTGGACACAGAGGTCTCACCAAAGAGTCACTGCTTGATCTTGCCTGACTCCTTATCTGCCTGGCCAAGCAAAGTACCAACTTATCCATACAAGAACACATTACCAAGCACACACAAGATTCCTGATGCAGAAATCACACACACAAATACAAATAGGTAAATGGATATACCTGCTCCATGAGTACATTTCAATACAGGTCAGGAAGTCCTCGAAAGAGACTAGACTTCTATTTCACCCTTTCTGATTCTTTCTCTGTTACATCCTAACCTACTGCAGGATTATTGGTCTTGCAGTTTTGATAAAGTATAAAAACATAAAATTGCACCACTGTGATCCCAAGAAGCACATGGTACTTGGAAACATAAACAAGCTATAAGGCATTCATCTTCTTTTACTTTTATTGCCTGTTCCTTCAGGAAAAAAAAGGAAAATCAATAAAAATTAATCATAAAAAGAGAGTAAAGTACCATGAAAAAGCCTGTACAAGCACATTCTGTGTAGAGGGAACCTTTCACATAAGCTCCTAGTATGAACCTTTTCAGGTATTAGACAAACCACCTGCATCTTCCAAAAGGTTATGATGAGCTTTATATACCCAACAATGCCTTTTAACCACTTGGAAGCACTTTCTACTGTCTCTGTCTAAACATTCATCACACTGCACATTAGAACCAACCCTCATCACCTGTTGTTTTATAGGAACAGGTCAAGAGAAAGGGGACCAGGTAAGGGCTACAGAGTAAGCCTGCAATGGAATGGAAATTAGTATGGGAGGTTGGAAGAATCTCCTGTAATCAATGAAGAGCACAGACACACCAAAAGCTAGGAAAAGGGTTGCCTTGAGAGTGACCATGAGCTCTCCACTCTTGCAAAAACCCTTCCCATGTTGTGCTGTCTTCTTCAAGAAAGAAGACAGATGTGAGAGGTACTCCAGACTCAAGGAGTAAGTTGAGCAATCCAAGTGATCCTCCCACACACAGTCTCTATCTGTTGCTTCCCAGCAAAGGCACCAAGCAGAGGGGAGAGGGTGAGCAGTGGCAGAGCAGACAGGTTCTCACATAACACCAACACCACTGCTTTTCCTACAGAGTTTATCTGGGAAACCATCGTATTTCTACTCCAAGGCAGTTTGCTGATTACCTAAGCACTTGTCTCTAGTGTACAATCTGATAATCAGGCCTGGTCTTTCTTTGTAGACAAAGAGGCCAATAAATCTCACCCTTTGTAAGCAGAGGTGTCTAGAGAAAGCCCTTTACTAGCGTTTAGTGAAATGGGTATTTTTTCAGAAAACATAAACCAGCTGCAAGTCAATAGCAAGTGCTGGAGCTGTGTGGGCAGCAGCTCTCCAGGAGCTGGACATACAGCACGTCCCAGCTGTGTCCTCGGGCTCTCAGGAGAACCCGCACTAGGAGCACAGTGCTGACCCCTGCACCTGCCTAGCAAGTGTCACTGACCCACAGGTTTTCTATGCAGCCACTACAGCCTCCACAAAGAAGTGGCTGATAATGTGAAATTATATTTTTGAAACTGTTTAGTAAGGTCCTCTGCATGACTGCCTCACCTGTAGCTCTTAGGGAAGGGTCTCAAAGTCAGCCCTGAGCACAGGACCCAGACAAAATGGCAGTTACCCCTTCAGCATGATCTCACTTGCTGCACCTCGACAGGCACAGTGACCATAAAGGTAGGATGTGTTTAAAGGTTGTTCAGATGTGGCACTTAGTGATATGGTTGTGATATGGTTTAGCCATGAACCTCTACAAGTAGGGTTAATGGTTGGACCTGATGATCTCAAGGGTCTTTTCCAACCTGAATGATTCTGTAAGACAGGCCACGCTGTCACCAAGCAGCGTGGGCATAGCTGCAGGTTTGCCCAGGAGTCAGTGGTTTCCAGACTAGGATTAAAACCAGCTCCCTAGTACACACTGCTAATAACAAAGAACTTGATGAACCTGGCAAGCTGGCAAGCATTTTGTGCCACCAATACACACAGGTAGGGGTTCTGAGGCCATTTTGCCTGCTGGTCTCGGCACTGCCCATTTTTATTCAATTCTGGACACAAGACACCTGACTGAAATCTGCAGCAGAGTATGCAACTAGGATTCACCTTGCTCATCCTGGGGACTTCTGCATGCTGCACAGCTGGTGCACACACACATATGGCTCTACTTGCTCAAAGGCTCCACACATAAGATACAAACTGCAAAGATGCAAACAGTTGCTCCAGGCTCCCATGAGCAAGAGAAAACAGAGAAACTAGCACCATAGAGTGGGAGCATTAGATAGGCTGAATGCCTGTCAGAAGCTCAGCATCCAGAGAACCTCTCAGTGTCCTCAGGCTGCAGCAGACCAGAGGCTCCATTCAGCTCCAACAGCCACACCAAGTCAGTCATGCAGACTCTCATGCAAGAACAGAGATGCAACTTCTAACAGCAGGAGGAAGGGCACAATAGAGGAATTTCCAGAAAAAGAAATTTTGGGACAAGTTAATGAAAGCAAGACAACTTCTCTCTAGAATATAGAGGACATGCAAAATGGACACTCTTGGCTGTACTCTAGAAGATAACATTGCTTTTAGCAAAAATCAGGTGCAAGCTGTGGTATTTATCACATTTGTACAAGCAGATGTCCAGCAAATCTCATGGGGATAAGGATAGCCAAAGCAGTTGTCCAGCCTTCTAGCATTAATGTTGCAAAACTGTTTCCATTATAACCCTCTGTTTTCACACATTCATAGCTTTTTGAAAGTCCCTCTCCTGGGAATAATGTTCTCTGTGCTTAGTTGTTGGGTTTTTTAAAAAAAAAAAAAAAGTTTAAATAAAATACCTTCAGATGGTTTTTAGTTACAAGAAAATTTAAAAAGTATTTGTTTTTACAACATGGAAATATGGAAGGGGCTGGTTGGTCCTGGAGAGGACTTCACCTAACACAGAGGAGTCATTTTCTATCAAGTTAGTACACATGGGACAAGCACTTCAAGGGCTTAAACCTACAGCCATGGAGGTCAGGGAAAACATACCACAGTGTCAATGATCCCAGATGAGACAGGGATAGAACAAAGAACTTGGATACCCTGATTCCCAGTCAGTGCTTCAGTTGCTGACTGGCTAACATCAAGGCAGTGGACTGACAGGAAAAAAAGCCCAAAGCAAAAGGAACTTAAACTTTGTTTTGATGGTTATAGCAGGGAGGAAGAAAAACACTTGCAGAAAGAGTCAACATTTTTGTTGGATAAAAAAAAAACAAAAACCCACAAACCAACAAACAAAAAACCAACCCATGCTCCCCTATTCCTTTGAACCTTCAGAGATCACATTTACCACTTTCATCCTCTCGCCTGTATCTGCAGAAAGGTGGCTGCAGCTCAAGAGCAGCTGTCCTTAGCAATGAGAGTAACAAAGTAACAAGAGGCCACTACCCCAGAAAATATTTCAAGCACCCAAGCACAACATCAATATATCTTAAAAACACAGAGAGAAGTTATCCTTCTGCTCTGAAGGACTCATCAAATCCCATTAGGCAGGCCCACAGGAGAGTCACTTAAAGCCTCTGAACCAGGCAGACATAGAACACTTTCTTGCCTTGCAAGCATTTCTTTAACCTACCCCACCAAACACCAGCATGGCAAAACCACAACATGCTCTCACCAAGGCTACAGCACTTAGAGTACGAGCTAACAGGAGTGCTTTTATTTTGTCCTCACAGTTAAAACATTCATTAGTTAGACAGCTACCTTAGTTAGCAGCTCATAGATAGAGTTCTTTATGAACCTAAACTGAGGTTTTTACATGCTACTGCAATGGCAAAAAATTACTCCCCTTGCCCTTGGAATAACATGCTGCCTTGCAGCCACACCATGAAGAGGTAACCCCAACCCCTGGTGCAATGGAAACTTGCTTCCCAGGGAAACTCTTGGAGCACCAGGGAACATTTGCACTTTACCTCTGTACAGAAGGGCGTAAGCTGGGGATGCACCACAGGCTGAACATACATGTGAAAGGTGGACTCAATCTCCATCGTCCTGCCATTCAGCTTCAGGATAGGGAATTCGATGATTTCCTGAATAGGGCAAAAAGAAAAGCAGCTGTTCATTCAAAACAAACAAAAAATGAAGCAGGAAATGATCTTGCCTAGCAAACCAGCTGTAAAAAGAGGGGACTGACAATCCGAAACAAAACCAAGCCCAACACAAAGCTCTGCAATACAAGTGGGAAAATGGTGCCAGAGCACAGAGCACATCCAACACCATGAACACAGAAGAGGATGGTTGGTGCTGATGCCCATCATGGCCAGGATGAGCAGCAAGAAGATCTCTTGTGCTCAGCACTGGAGTATGTATCATTGCCTAAGATGAACTTAAGGAAGATAGTTTAGCATCACTTGCAGACGCTACCCAGCAACATGGACATGTACTTGCATTTGTTTAACAAGGACATCTGTGCCCTCCCCAAGACCAGTTTCACTCTCACCACCATCCCATCCTTTTGGAGGACACCAGCAGATAGACAACATAAGCTACTTCATGAAGCTCCTCCCTCCCAGGAGAGGCTGAGGATCACTACTCTCCTTCAACAGTGAGGAGAGAAGCTGGAGGCCACTCCCAAATCCATCCCTAAGGGATATGGCACAGTCGCAAGCCTTGCTTCTTTTTCATCTTTGTAGCCAATTTATGCTGATAGAGAAATAAAAATGTTCCTTCATCAGAAGAATGTTCAATTATTTGTATAATCAGCAATCAAAAATTTACATGGACCTGTTAATAAAAAGTTTAAACAAATCCAGTTGGGATGGATTTCTCAATTATTAAAAAATATGCATGAAATTAAAAAAGACAACCGCCAAATAAAAGCAATAAAATCCTTTGTGTTCACCCCCCTCCTTCTCCACTCCCTTTCCTCCCTCCAGTTTAATGTAAGGGGAGAAGTGACAATTTGTTTGGTGTCTTTAAAGAATAATTTGTCTGTGTTATTTAATAGAGATGCATGGCACCAAGGTTCTGGAGTGCAAATGAGCCCACTGAGTGATATCCATGCAACAAGGCTCTCAAATCACTTCTGGAGAGAAACAGAGAGAGGGAGAGAGAATAAAAAAAAATATTGCTTTTTAATATTCAAAAACAGTTTGCAAAATTTAATCAAAGCAGAGCAAAAGCTAACATTTTTACCACTTTGACATTTTTATTAGTGCTTTCATAAATTTTTAAAACATGAATGGAATTAGTTTAACAACAACAAAAAAAAAAAAACCAAACTGCCTGAAAACATCTGGAAGAGACAAATAAGAAACAAAACAACAACAACAACAACAACAAAAAATCCAACTCCTGTGTGTAAAATTAGCATGTGGAAAATGCAGTCCTTGCAGAGGAACTAACACAGGTTTTAGACCCTGGCTGCAACCTTCATGACCCACAGGTGGAAATTATCATGTGGTCATGCATATAAGCTGATGACATCAGCACCTCAGCAGGCAGAAAGAAGGCCAGAAGCTGGGTGGATAAATGGAAACAACAAATAATTTAAACGGTCAGGAGAAACACCCAATTTCCACAGTGGGCAGAGCCCGTGGGCACAGCAGAGCAGCTCCCTGGACCATTAGGCACACAGCCCAGACTGGGGCACATGGAGAGCATGTGCTGCTGAGATGGAAAATCAGGGAAAAAATAAAGTGTTAACAGTGCTGAACTGCTCAGGTGTAGACATTGAGCAGGCAAGCTACAGAGGATACAGGGTTTTCCCCGTGGTCAGCTGTGCCACACTCTGCACATGCTTTGCAGGCTAAGGCAGAGTGGAGAGTTGGGCATATCCCCCCCACAGCCATACCACCCACCCCATGAGCTGTCACCAAGTTTCCTCAGAAAAGAGATGAAAATCGACCCGTGGGCTAGAAGGGGAGGAGTGCACAGAGACGAAACACCTCATGGCCCAGACTGCCTGTTGTGGTTGTTATGAGATATTATGCCTACCAGGACAGTGGTGCAGCCAAACTCTGTAACCACCCTGGATGACTTGTGGAAACATGAAAAAACCTGAGTAAGAAGAGATGCTGGACAACGCTGAGAGTTACCACAGATGGGTTCTGAAATCAGCAAATTTCTGTTCAGAAGGAAAATAGCCTGCAAAGTTCAAAGTCAATGGAGAGGATATCACAACAGAGGCAGGCTTAACCTCAGGGTAACACCAGCATCCCTCAAACCAGGCTGCGGTGGCTCACTGCCCCTTAGGTCTGTGTCCCACCCAAAGGGTGACCATGAGATTAAGCATGCCCACGGCACGGAAAGACAAGCATTCTCTCTCCCGGAGTCGGATACACGTTGGTTAGATTTCACAGTAAGGCTATGCTGCAACACCAAGATCAGTCCTAAGGGACCAGAAACAACCTCAGGGGCCATCAAGTGGCTGGATGCAGAGCAAGACTGAAAGACAGCCCTGCCGCTGATCTGATGCACAAAGGCATCGCTCACCTACCGGAATCAAAGGCAAAAGGCACTTGCAGGAGGGTCAGATTAAGACAGACAGAGGAAATAAAAAAAGAACACTTAAAAAAAAAGAAAAAAGAAAGGTGGAAAGGATAACAATATCCAGAATTATTTCAGGTCTGTCAGAATCACATAGCCAAAAGTGGGGGTGGAAGCCCAAGAGCAACTTGAGTGTCTCAGGAGCAGGCACAGCCACTCTTTTGGGCTTACTTGGTCAGTTTTTGAATCAAGTTTTAAGGGACCTTTCCCAAAAGGCTATTTATCTGCAGGCTTCCTATAGCAGAGATTTTTCCAGTCTCTGGCAGTGTTTGCTCCACTGGTATCTAAGGCAACAGATACCAGCCCCATGAAATCAGCCCCACTCCTCACTAACGACGTTAGCCAGTCCTGCAATGAAATTTAACCTGTGACACTGCTGTACTTTTCATTTAAACTTTCATTTGGAGAGAAGCAGTGTTTGGAGACCCTGCAGTTTGTCCTGCTAATAAAGACAAGTGTTGGGACCTTTAAAGGTGCCATTCATCTTTTGCCGTTATTAAATTCAATTTTCTTAAGCCCATGATACATCATGAAATTAAGAGTTGACATTCCTGCAGAAACAAAAATATCTATCAAACATAAACAGAAGGAGGAGGGGGTGGGAAGAGGCCTCTATTACCAAGAATTTATGGCTTAAAGTTGCTCTGTTTCCACTTTTTTTTTTTTTTTTTACAAGCATATGGTTTGTTTTAGATATCCAAAATGTTATTACAGATCTAGAATTTCATTAGTAATTATTACGAAATGGTGAGCACTTAGGCACACACACACAACCCCCCAACAGACCCTGATGCAGAAAGGCAGCCGGGCACTCTCACATTTCACTGCAGCTCAGTGAGCTCAACCAGCTCAGCTCCATCTCCACCTTCAAGGACCTTCACTGCTTCTTCCCAGATGGGTGGGAAAGGTGGAGCAAAGCAGCACAAGAAGAGGAGCACAAAGGAGAGATTCACTGCCACTTCCTTTCTTTTATCAGAGCCTGATCATCCATAAGCATTATCTTGAGATCCTCACCCATTTCCACTTCCAACACTGAGTACACATTCCAACTTCAGCAGTGATTTGTAACAGCAGCAATTGGGGCTTCTAAGTATTTCCCTTCCCCGCTCGCCCCACCCCAGCTTTTCCTCATAGCACAACCAGAAGTTATGGATGTGCTGAAATAACGCTGAGGGTGTCTAGAGGCTGCAAATAGCCGCGAGCAACCAGAAGAACAAATGTACCCATTTGAATTTTGCGAGCACTGCAATTAGGTATTTTATTTAGCACTGCAAAGTAACTTGAAAGGAAATCCAGGGTTTAAACCACCAGCAATAAATAAGCTGTTTTTTATTTTCCTTTCATTGTCATGAAAAGTTGAACATGTTTTCTGTTGAGAAATTCTGCACGCGGCTCCCAATTACAGGCATTTGCATTTATATTGTTGGAACACAGAGCTTCTAAAATCAATATTAACACGCTTAAAGAAAAAGACATCACCATCCTGGCCCTCCCCTCAGCTGCGCCCCCAAACACTGCAACAATAGGAACCTACAGAGCCGGAGGCTTAGGCAGATCCATTACCAGGTCCACTCTTTACAACTATCTTGCATTTCTGATTTTGTGGTACTTCAAACAAATCTATGTGACAGCTTACTCGGAATTTTTGCCACTTGAAATAAATAAAATTCCCCCCAAAACAGAAGCTTCCCATATGACATAGTTGTCCCAGGCCAGTGGGCTGAGCAGTGGTGGAAGGGTGTAGGATAACTAAGGAATTCCTTTTAAGAGGGATTTGAAAAACTCATAGGGGTGTGTGAAAGCCCTGCTATGAACCCAGCCTGTCCTTACCTAGTGAAACTCCCTTAACACTTGAAGCAGGCATGTACAAATTCAGCTGTCTCGATCTTCTTGCTGATAAATGAACAAGCATACAATGATACTTGCTAAATAATTTCCTGCAGCAGTCAGATCTCTGGAGCTCAGAGAAGCAAGCACGTGAAGTTACACTAATTCCCACAGAGGAATCTAGTGGAAGGTTGGAACTAGATGATCTTTAAGATCCCTTCCTTTTGGATCTGGGGACCACTAACATCCTTAGAGAAAAAACATACAGTATACAGCAAGAACTTCCTGGCTCTCAAAACCTTTCAATCCAGAATCCTGCATCCGAAGTGGACAGGGCATACCTTGGGACACTGAGTTATATATTTGATGAAGACCATGTGACCTAATCAGTTCCAAAACTACCAGAGAATAATTTATCCACCCTTTAATCCCACACCCATGCAAAGAAGTTTAATAAACACAAGAATAAAAGATGCCCATAAAAATCAGAGCTGACTGTTCAAAATGCAATAAAAATAAGCAGAGGCTGTTGAGAGAAAGGTTTTTGGGGTTTGTTTTGTTTTTTTTCTGATAAGGAAAAGCATAAAATTGCCTACCAAAAGACTTCTCTGCACTTTCAAAAAAGATAAAGGCAGAAGAGGCAAGGGAGTATCTGTGGAGGGACAGAGCCTCAGCACCAGCTCATTTTGTTCAGGGACGTTTTTCCCCCCACTTCTTTAAAGAGAAAAAAAAAAAGAAGAAAAAAAAAAAAGGGAAAAAAAGTCATTTTATGCACAAGGAGCTTATTTCTTAAACAAACACTCGTGTTTTTGATTTACACCACGGGCTGCTCCTAAATAATTTATGGCGGGTTAAATTTATTGCACAGCCCTGGCCGGCTGCAAATTCGAATTGCCAAATAATTAGATTTTAGGGCAATGCTTATAAATTATCCGCCGATTTGTCCGGACTTGTTTGTCAGTTGCTTTGTGCTTCGGGTCATCTTTGGCATTTCACTGTTTGTGTTTTAATTGCTGATTTACACTTTGACAGATGAGAGTTGATGCCGCCAAGATCGGGGAGGGGGCGGGGGGTTGAAGAGCAGGAAGAATCAGAGCTTTTAAAGCCTTGTGATTTTCCCTTTTTTTCCAAGGCAATTAAAATCGAAAAGGGACAGAGTAAGGACAACACTAGCCTAACAGATCTGCCTTCCCGGTTTCCATCCTCTGCCTTAATTATTATTTTAACTAAAGCGGTTTCCAAGTGAGCAGCTTTGCGCTGGCCCTCAGGGGCAGTAACCAAAATGACCTCATAGGTCTTTGCCCCTCTTCTAAATTTTTATGAAACTAACCAAAACAAGCACCATACAGGCAACACCTCTGCAGTGGGGGACAGCAGGACTTCTGCTGAATCAGGGCTATGCTGACTTTCCAAAGAATACCTACCTGAACACACAGTGAGGAGTCTCTCAGCGCTTCTGTACCACACAAGTTACTTTCTGTGTTGATTAACTCTGTCAAAGCCCCAGATCCCTCTGGGAAAGCAGCTGACCCCTAAATTTCTTTTTCCATCCCTACCTTGCTTCCAGTATACATGTGCGCACACCCAATGATTTCATACACTTAAACAACTGTTAGATCCCCAAAAGGCAGGAAACTCACATCAAAATCAAAGCACAAGAGAACTGGCAGCAATATGGAAACATCACAAAACACCAGGAGAAGATGATGTGAAGACAAATTCTGCTACCCAGTCATTAAACATCCAAGATTTCTTCCTTCGCCTGCTCTTAGGAGAACCCCACTACCTACCACTAACACTCAGCACTGAAGCCCCATGTCAAATGTTGGATTTAATCATAGAATGGTTTGGGTTGGAAGAGACCTAAAGATCATCTAGTTCCAAACCCCCTGCCATGGGCAGAGACACTTCCCACTAGACCAGATAACTCAAGGCCTCAGCCCTGGCCTTGGAACATCTCCAGGGAGAGGTCATTCACAGCCTTCTTGGAAAACCTGTTTCAGTGTCTCACCACCCTCACTGTAAAGAACTTCTTCCTAATATTTAGTCTAAATCTAGCCTCCTCAAGGTTAAAGCCATTCCCTCTTGTCCTATTACTACAATCCCTCATAAAAAGTCCCTTTCTGTCCATTTCCTCAAAGATAAATTTTGAGTTCCATTTAGGGTTCTGCACCAGCATCAAGCCTGGCTCCATTTCCAGGTGCTTCCTTACAACTGCGAGGGTGAGAGACCATTTCTCTTTCTTTAATAGAAGCTGAAATTCCTATCTAATCACATGCCTCCAGGAGCTTGAGCTTTAAGAGAGACATCTAGTCCATGCACCTGCCTGAGGGCAGCATCACCTCCCCCTAAATAATTTCTGACTTTGTCTAGGCTGTTTTTACAGACTCCAATAAGAGAGACTCACATGCTCCCCAGGCACTCTATCCTCCTGTTTCATTAGTCTTATCATTGGAAAGTTTTTCCGAATGTCTAATCAAAATATCCCTTGCATTCCCTTGTTTAAATTCATGACTGCTCTTCCTACCCACAGCAGACACAGGTCAGAAGACTGCCTTTCTCATTTTTGCCACAGAAGACCTCATCATGCACACTCCCACCATCAGGGACTAACCACAATACCAATGCCATCCTGCCTGAACTCACAGTTGTGTTTTGCAGAGCTCTGGTTGCTCTCATTTCTTTTTTTTTTTTTTTTTAATTTTTATTTTAAATAAGCATGGACTACAAAGTGAAGCATTTCCTCAGCTAAGATCCCTTCTTAGAAGCCAAGAAAAGGAGGATTCACATGTCTTGCAAATGACATCTTGTCCCTGAGATTTTCCCTGAACATAGCACTGTGGTCTTTGGGGCTTCTTTCATACCTGCCATTGTACCCAGAATTTTCAAAGCTGTGTTACAACCCTTGTCCTATCCACCCTGACCAAAACTTTTGGTAGTCATTTGCTCCCAGGTTGGTTCCTGCTTTTCACTATCAGCATCATCTCACCTGCCAAAACCCACAAAGCTATTCTGATCCTCCCAACATCACCCAGACCTCAAGAATTAGGCAGAACCTCTCTCCTCTTTCCTCACTTGGGATGAGAAATATAAACCAACAGACATCAGCACTTCAAGCTGTTTCTTCCAGCACTGCTAACGTATATTTAACCACCCAGAAAATCTCCACTGACATAGTCAACAACAATTTGAGTTTGACAGTTTAGGGGAAGTTTACTACTTGAATCAGATTAAAAGCAGCAGGCACACATTTCCAAATATTACCTTTCTGTTGTAGGATGACAACTACACTATGTCCTTTTGCATGTCTGCTCCTTCCCACTGCAGGCAACCAGCCTGTGCAGTCCCTGTTGCAGAATTATCAAATCATTTCAAGATCCAACCTCTTCACCTGATATTGAGTAGCACAAGCGATCAATGTTCCCAGCAACACTAAAACATCTGGGCAGGTTAATGCATGTAAATGAACACCCAGGGTTTTACAGACATAACAAGTAGCTGCTGGTGACAGCGCATTTCTGCCCAGCAGAGAGGAGCTAAGTAACGTAACGAAGAGCTACTGTGCCAGCTAACAAGTGCACAAACCAACAAAGACAACAGAGAGATGGCTGTAAAGCCTGCCTAGTATGAAGAGAAAGAAAAAGCTCAAGACCTAGGCAAATCCCATGCCATTCTCACCAAAAGAGCTAAGCTGCACTTCACTGGGGAGGTTTTGTTCAAAACTAA
Organism: Ramphastos sulfuratus; assembly: GCA_013399055.1. NCBI lineage: Eukaryota > Metazoa > Chordata > Aves > Piciformes > Ramphastidae > Ramphastos > Ramphastos sulfuratus. The sequence goes on along the minus strand of WBNM01015578.1, from coordinate 36,037 downwards.
GACCACCTTAATGCAGCAAAGACCATTCCCTGGGAGTCACAGCAGCCTGAAAAGCAACATCCTCATGCAGCACTGAATAGATGCCGTACCATGGAAGAATACTGAGGTGAGGAGAAAGTTCTTCACTGAGCGAGTCATTCACCACTGGAATGGGCTGCCCAGGGAGGTGGTGGAATCACCGTCCCTGGAGGTGTTCAAGGTGGGTTTGGACGTGGCACTTGGTGCCATGGTCTAGTCTTGAGGTCTGTGGTAACGGGTTGGACTTGATGATCTTTGAGGTCTCTTCCAACCTTGGTGATACTGTGATACTGCCCCTTTTTCAAAACGCCATGCTGGGAAGGACGTCAAACAGCCCCTACCTCAGAGCCTGCAAAAGAGGCCCAGGCACACACCAATCATCACTGACCGCATAGGGCTGTATGCTTGGTAGGACAAGCACAGCACAAATCTCTCCCTTTAGAGAGATTCCCTTCCCTTTAGAAATCCACGTGGTGTGAACATTTCCAGCAGCACACATTACCCTCAGCAGCAGCCTGATGGAGAGGTGAAGGAACCTTTACACAGGATACAGCAGACTTGCACATTCCTGAGATAGCCTGCATCTTTGCTTTTCAGGGTGACTGCAGCTCAACTACTTTCCGCTGTAACAACAAGTCTACTTAACTTTGCAACTTGTCACCTACCCAAACGATGTATAATGTTTGCACAGCTAAGGATACAGTGTTCAAACAGCACAGGTGGGGAATTGCATGCCGGGATGCATAACTGATGTGGGGTCTTGGCACGCTGCGAGGGAAAGGGCAACATGACTGATTGCTTTAAAGTAGTCATCTCATCGGCCTGTCAATAACCAGCCGAAAGCTAAGCAGGTTGGGTCAGGTTAGGACTGCAGCAATTGGCCACCTGAGTGCCTTGGTATTTTAGGCTTGCTGCTATAATAATGCTGGGTTTATATCTTTAAATAAGAAATTGCTTTGAATCTTTTTTTTCATATGTCAGATGTCTTGCCTGGTGGTCTTGTGGTTGTGCTCTCCAGGAGATTTGGGTTCAGTAACTGTTCATGTTCTCTAGCTCATCAGGTTTTAAATAAATACAGCTAATTCTGTTGCCTGAAGCCATAACCCACCCTGTCAGATTCCTATGGGTCACAGCAAGGTTGTCCTCACTTACTGGGAGAAAGAGGGAGGCCTCCAAGGCAAAATGACTGCTACAGAGAGTGCAGCCTTTGAGGGTTACACCACACCTGGTGCCTCAGACCCTGCAGAATCCTCTCTGAAACACTACTCTTCTCTCTAAATCTTTTTAAAAAGAGACATTATTCTCCATATTGGTCAAACAGTCCAGCAGGATTGCAGTGAAACACATGACATATGGAAATGGAAAATTTTCCTATAATAGAATGGCACCTCTTTTATTTCAGACACACCTTGTCGAACTATGGATATTCATATGCTCTTAGCAAATTTTTTCACTGTTCAGAGGAAGTAGCTACAAGGCCTCAAAAAGTTTTTTCAAAAACACAGACAGAAAAACCCCTATGAAGTAGCTGCTATAAGAGCTATTTCCTGCCACTTTGGGAACTTATCTCATTCCGACATAAAATGAATGGCATGACAGCAGCCATGGCTGGCANACACACACACACACACACACACTTTTTACTTAAAAGAATAAGAAAATACTTAGTCACTGTGTTACATGCATTTTAAACAGCATTCCTCTACAAACAACACTGTTAAAAGCTGAATTGAGAACCAGGTATTTAAAACTACACCCAAGCCTAAGCTGCATGAAGACAGGTAATTGCAGATTAATATTCCACTGTAATACTCATGCACAAGAGTGCTGAGTTAAAGTTGCCATGGGAAACAAGCCTGAATTTCTTCACTTTTCAGCAATTCACAATCATCCTTAATAAAGCTTTTGGCAGGTGATTTTTAATGCACTGAACTTAACAGCCACACAGAAAAAAAAAAACATGCAATAAGATGCTACATGGGGATCATAAAATCATAGAATAGCTCAGGTTTGAAGGGACCTTAGAGATAATCTACTCCAATCTCCCTGCCATGGGGCCCCAGGGACATGTCTCAACTAGACTCAGCTGCTCAAGGTCTTGTCCAACCTGGCCTTAAACACCCCCAAGGGAGGAGGCATCCACAACCTCCCTGGGCAACTTATTCCAAAGTCTCACCATCCTCATACTGAAGAACTTCNACCTGGCCTTAAACACCCCCAAGGGAGGAGGCATCCACAACCTCCCTGGGCAACTTATTCCAAAGTCTCACAATCCTCATACTGAAGAACTTCTTCCTAAGATGCAGTCTAAACCTGCCCTCCCTCAGTTTAAAACCACTCCCCCTCGCCCTACTGCTAGATACCCTGATGAAAAGTCCCTCTCCAACCTTCCTGTAGGATCCCTCAGGTATTGGAAGGTTCCCCCAGAGTCTTTTCTCTTCTCTAGAATGAACAATCCCAGCTCCCTCAGCCCATCTTCATAGTAGAGGTGTTTCAGCCCTTGGAGCATCTTTGGGGCCCTCCTCTGGACTCACTGCAACAGCTCTGTGTCCTTCTTATGATGGAGACACCAGAACTGGATGCAGTATTTGAGGTGGGGTCTCACAAGAGCAGACAGATGTCTAGATGGAACAGGCAGACACAGGCATATCCCTATTACCCATCTCTGGGTTAGGACTATGACAATCTCTCTTACTGCGAGTCACTTCCTACATTCCCATCATGACCTTCAGCTAGGAGTGCCTTGATATAGGCTCCACAGAGCACTGCTTAAAAACCAGACAGAATATACTTTGCAGAGGATCAGCAGTCCCTCCATAACCTCAGGGGCACACTCCTCCTAAAAGGTCCTCTGAGGCTCCTATGGCAGCTTGCTTATCCTGAACAGGAAGCTCAGCAGGGCCTGCACATCTGTTGCAACAGCCTAAATGTGGTAGAAATCAACATCCATTCCCATCACAAGGCCAGTCTGTAAATCACAGCTTCTGAAGAACAGAGACACATCATTCAGTCATCCCTGTCACAGGAATGAGACCATGGGTGAAGCAGTACAGGCCGTGAAGAGGCAGCAATCACTGCAGCTACCCCAGCTGCACCTCCCTGCAGAGGGTTGAGGGCAAAACACCTTTAATGCTCGTTCTCTCAAGGAAGCACAGCCTGAACCCAACACAACCTTGTTGTGCATTTGCACTTAACATTATCTTACAGAAAGCCTGGCTCTCATTTCTTAATATGCTTTTGGAATCAGGAAATGTATTATGATCATTCAGATTTGTTTGTACACATAAAAAACAAATTAGTAACTGACATATGCTTATTCATAGTTTCAGTGTTTATGGTTTTATGTTGAAATGGTGAGTGATGTTCTGTATTTATTAGCTTGTCCAGTTTCATTTGATAGCAATTATAAATTTCCCCATAATAACAATCAAAATGCATGCTAAATGAACTTGAAATACATAGGATACACTGAAGAAAAATATAAATAATTTTTATTTAAAATGTGCTGTGTAAGAGAACAAGGAAAGTATTGTCTGTAAACAATTTATTCTTCTGCCTCTGGTCACAACCTCCTTCAGCAGTTAGAAGATCCGAACATTTCATACCTTTGTCTTACAGACTTTGGAAGAGGCAAATTTCTAATTCCCAACTGATTATCAAATTTGAGCGAATCTGAGAGACTGAAGTCAAGTACCTGAAAAAAATTACATGAAAAAAAAGCAACTTCATCATTATCAAAAGATAATTTAGTAACTCTTAAGTCTAGCTCCAGGTCAGAGATCTGACACTTTTTTTTTTCCTTTTTTTACACTTCCAGGCAGCAGGTACACAAAGCTTGAATTTATTTGGTTTTCATTTAAGTGTCTTTAATAGATTACTACAGAGATTACCATCTTATGTAGAAGCCTAATTTCAAATTTGGCCTTGAATGAATTTGATTTCTACCTTCATACTTCTTATATTTAAAACTATCATTGCTTTTCATCCCCTCTACTGAAGCTGGCTATCTACAGATACTTGGCTTGCTGACCAAAAGAGGCACACTCACTCACTGCAATAATAAAATAAGGTTATGGGCAGCCACAGACCTGAGCCTAAGGAGCTCCTTGAGACAGTGACTGAAAGCACTGACCACCATGAACAGTGGTGCATGCAAGGACAAAGGGACACAAGAGTGAGACTCCTGCTTATTAATGCATCTTCTCTTGTGTAGCTGAAGAACCATATGCTCCCAGCTCTACAGGCTGACAGCGTATAAAAGCAGCAGGTACTTATAAACCCTTAGCAGACAGTAAAGGAGAGAGGGAAAAAAAATTAGAATTAGAGCTGAATTAGAGCTGAAAAATAAAGCATACTACCACTGCCATGGTCTGAGGTCCACCGACCTCCACAGAATGACAGCTCCCATCTGACCCTACTGGGCTTTGGATGAAATTCCAGATGCACAAGGTAAGCTTTAAAGAGATGCAAGAGGACAGCCATAAACATCCCTTAGTGCCAACCCCTACTGACCTTTGGCTGACTAAAACACTACATGACACAGATTGTGACTCTATTCTTTCAGGTCTTCCCATCTATCCATTTGGGGCAATGCAGTTAAACCCTCTACACTCTTTTCTCTCTGGGATGGTCTCATTATTCATTTAAAAAAAAAATATATATATATACACACATATATATATGTAAAAAAAAGGGGAAAAAAAAGGCATAAAACTGAGATGCTGCTTTGTGCATATAAACATGCACTTTGATTTAGGGGCATATATGTTGAAAGCTACCAGAGCTGGGACTAAAAGGATGCTACCATTTCTGTGTGACTATAGAGCAAGGAACATGAACAACCCTCCGTGCCTGACCTCAAAGTGCTAAAGCAAAGGGCAGCAGCCACAAGACACTCAGACTGCAGTCCCAGCCACCAAAGCCACAATGCAGACAGCTTCTCAGGAGAATACCACTGTCCTCAACCCTCCTTGATCTCCATTACCGAGGCCATGCCATGAGACCTTGGATAAAGACCAGGCAGCCTGAAAGAGAATGGAAATGAAGGAATCTTCAGGGTTCCCAAAAGAGCATGAAGGACTTCTCCAGGGATAAAGCCGGTCAGGCTGCTGGCTGCAGAAAAGTACAGGTATACACAGTGGGAGGGAGAGCAGATGTGGCAGTCACACACTTTAGTGTAGATAAAAAGATAGGTATTTCACTAGTTTCTGGTTTGAAGCCAGAATGTTTTGAAGAGCACTTAGTGAGAAACGTGAAGTGTGCTGCACAGTGGCAAATGCACTCTGCGAGACCTTTAGGCTAGGTCAGCTAAATTTACAGCTATGCCTACCCACTGAGAGTAACCTGGACCACAGCTTAGCTCTGTATGTGCAGTCTCCTCATCAAATCCCAATGCACTTTAATTTCATTGTATCTTGCAGGTATTAAAAGCAGAAAAAGGATCAGGATCACAGTGTAGATCAGCATCTGACAATTCCTAGATCCCAGGTCTGTCCTCAGGCCAAACCTCCAACACTCATCTGCTACTGCTACAGCTAAAGATCTTGCCACTAAAACATTGCAAGGAACATCAGTGAAATACACAGCACAGAATTCTCACCATGACATACAGCATAGCAGTGGAGAAAAGCCATGCTGGACAGCAAAAAGGTAAGACGCAGGTACAGGGAGCATTGACCCATGTCTCGTTTTATAAAGTTGCCCAGTTTTGGCAGGTACCTTCAGCCTTTCCAGCTACACTTACCACCATGTAGCAAGGGCCAATCCTTTGTCAAACTGATTTGTTGGTGAGGATGTGACAGGCGGCCAGTCCTTTCTATACACAATACAATGCAGACAGGTGCTGAACACAGCAGACTGGAAAAACAACACTGAGGAACATCTCCACCTTAAAGTTGCTATCTCACCAACAAAATATATAGCAGATCTGCATTGGCCCAGACCATTACTTTCCCTAGCAAGGACTTGGGGACAAAGCTCCTTAAAACAGTAGTAATCATATTCCACTCATGCTCCTTTTTACTGCCAGCTGTAAACTAGCTCCACATGCATCATGGTTTTGCATCAAAATGTGCACAGACCAAACCCATATCCAAAGGGACAAGGTAGATCCAATTTACAGCTTTGACAGGTCTGTGCACCCGAGGCAGAGTGTGCGAGAAATAGCCACACATCTCACTTGGAGAATGGTTAAGATCCTGCTAGCAGAAGTAGATGCAAAGCCACAATGGTCTCCCACAAATACCCAGAGAAAGAGCTAGGAATTTTGAGTCTGTTTCTCAAGAAAAACAAGAGGCAGGCAGCACTCACCAAGGCACTACTGGGGAACAGAGAAGTCAAATTTGATCCCAACTTGCAGCTCCCTTTGAAGGGACAAGCCCAGGGGAAACCACAGCTGCACTGGAAAATGAACACTGAAAACCACTTTGCCTTTAGTATATTTGAAACAAAGCAAACGGAAGTTGTGCTGACCCAGTGCAAATATTACTGGCAATAGCTATAAGAGGTCAATTGCTTTGGCAGAGGAGGGTGAGAAGCCCAAGTTCAATTTAGAGACTCAGAAATTCTGTCTATTACCAATCCAGTAGTATTTTACTTTCCCTCTTTTTAGCACAATTTCCTAATTTAAAATTAAAAACTCAGGCCCATACTGCTGGCAACCAAAAATACCTTTATTAATATGGTCTACACCACTATGGAAACATTGTCTGCAGAAAAGCCTCTGTACTTTACCTGAATCTCAAGTGGTAGGCCAAAATCTCTCTGAAGCTGAACACTTCCTGTCTCATTACACTCCAGAGTTAACACCCAGACAAAATAACTTCAGCAAAATCAGAACTCCAAACTATTGTTCTTCTCTGCTTAGAAAGACCATTGTGTTGCACACATCCATATCATTCAAGCTTGTCCTGGTTTTGGCTGGGACAGAGCTAATTTTCCTTCTTAGTAGCTAGCAGAATGCTGGTTTGGATTCAGTATGGGGTTTGGTATGACAAAAATGTTGATAATACACTGATGTTTTTAGTTGTTGCTAAGAAATTGAGGACTTCAGCTTCCTATGTCCTGCTAGGGGCATAAGAAGCTGGAAGTGAGTACAACCAAAGCAATGAACTCAAACTGGCCAATGGAATATTCCATACCATACGGCATACTGTTCAGTATACAGATGAGGGCTGACTGGGAAGCTCAGGCTCTTTTGGGATTGCAGTTACAGGATTTTCTCTCCTCTGGGGTTGCTAGCCAGGAATAAGCTAGGCATTGGTCAACAAGTAGTAAGCAACTGTACTGTGCATCACTCATTTGTATATTCTATTACTGCTTCTATGGTTATCATATTTTATCTTATTTCAGTTATTAAATTGCTTTTATTTCAACCTACAAGTCCCCAACCTGATCTCCTTTTATGATCAGGTTACCCTCCTAGTGAATGTGGGGAAGACTGTGGATGTAGTCTACCTGGACTTCAGCAAAGCCTTTGACACCATCTGCCACAATAAGCTCCTGTCAAAGCTGGCAGCTCGTGGCTTGGACAGATTCACTCTGATGTGGGTCAAGAACTGGCTGGAGGGATGGGCCCAGAGAGTGGTGGTGAATGGTGCCACATCCAGTTAGCAGCCAGTCACTAGTGGTGTCTCCCAGGGATCAGTGCTGGGCCCGGTCCTGTTCAGTATCTTTACTGATGATCTGGACCAGGGGCTTGAGTCCAGCATCAGCAAGTTTGGAGATGACACCAAGTTAGGAGCAGGTGTCAATCTGTTGGAGGGTAGGAGGGCTCTGCAGTGGAACCTGGACAAGCTGGATGTGTAGGCAGAGGCCAATGGGATGAGATTTAACAAGGCTAAGTGCAGGGTTCTACACTTTGGCCACAACAACCCCAAGCCCAAGTGCTACAGGCTGGGGACAAAGTGGCTGGAGAGCAGCCAGACAGAAAGGGACCTGGGAGTGGGGGTAGATAGTAGCTGAACATGAGCCAGCAGTGTATCCAGGTGGCCAGGAGAGCCAATGGCATCAGGAACAGTGTAGCCAGCAGGACAAGGGAGGTTATTCTTCCCCTGTATTCAGCACTGGTCAGGCCACACCTTGAGTCCTGTGTCCAGTTCTGGGCCACTCAATTCAAGAGAGATGTTGAGGTACTGGAACGTGTCCAGAGAAAGGCGACGAAGCTGGTGAGGGGCCTGAAGCACAGCCCTGTGAGGAGAGGCTGAGGGAGCTGGGGGTGTGCAGCCTGGAAAAGGAGGCTCAGGAGTGACCTCATTGCTGTCTACAACCACCTGAAAGGAGGTTGTAGCCAGGTGGGGTTGGTCTCTTCTGCCAGGCAACCAGCAACAGAACGAGGGGACACAGTCTCAAGTTGTGCCAGGGGAGGTATAGGCTGGATATCAGGAGGCAGTTCTTGACAGAGAGAGTGATTTGCGTTAGAATGGGCTGCCCAGGCTGGATGAGTCACTTAGTGCCATGGTCTAGTTGATTGGATAGGGCTGGGTGATAGGTTGGACTGGATGATCTTGGAGGTCTCTTCTAACCTGGTTGATTCTATGATTCCTTACCTTTACCCCTCCACTTCTCTCCACCATCCCCCAATGCACGAGAATACAAGCAAGCAGCTGCTGATCAGTTTAAAATACAACAGAACAATTCTTTTACAAAAGCTCTTGGCTACCAACAGCCTTTTTCCTTGCAGAATCAAACACAGCTCCCACAAGTACTCTACTAATGCAGGTTCCCAGCCAAAGAATTTCAGACCCTCCCCAGTTCAGACAGATGACAAGCATACGTGACTTAAAGATGTTTTTGATAACACATGAATTGTGACTTCCTTGATGGAATCAGGCTCCTTCATTTCATTCCCACTGAACAGTCATGGCATTGCTCCTGAGAGAGCAGGCAGCTGGCAGGAGCCCTGGAGGACCAGCAACAGAACGGAGGTGGGGCGAACCAGAGGAAAGAAGTGAGACAGCACTTGCAAGTGTGCCTTTTCCTTCCTCCTCTCAGAACAGCAGCAGCAACTTGCAAGGGGATAATTAACAGGATTGACTATTTACCTGAGGATGAATCTGTGGTTTATCACATGTAGCCTCAAAATCCAGCACTAAGAAGTAGTGATATCTCTGTGGAGGGAAGGATGACATTGCTGCCATGGAAGCTCCAAAGCCGTGGGACGCCAGTTTCCTGCTTACAATGGAGTTGTACACTTTAAGAACAGCAGCAGGGAGGAGGGAGCGCACAGTTTGTCTTGCCCTTGGAAGTAAGTTTTGGGAAAACTTTGCTGCTCCAGTATGAAGGAGTGTTATCATTGAACATCCAGAGGCATCTGAAACTGAAGAGAGAGACTCATATTACACATGCACACATATATCTCATCTCTGCTAGTATCTCTTCACTGTCCTCCTCTTGACAGGGATTTCCTCTGTGCTTCCCGGTGAAGGTTTCAGCATCACAAACCTGAAATAACATAGTAACCTGCTCTAAGTACAACAAATAACATTTAGACTGAGCTGAAGGTATCCAGAATCACAGGCAACTGGAAATTAACTTCTGCAAATGGCTCTAAATTAAGAGCTATGAGACACACAGCAGTCATGGCTCCAGGCACCAGGTGACACCCCCCTGCTGAACCTCATCATAGCAGAACACAATACAAACCACTTAGCACGCAGAAAATCTGATCTAAACCTCTTTGAAATTTCTGAGTAGGTCTTTCATTTTTCTCATATACAGCTTTTGATACATGGTAGGAATTAAATACAGCAATACACATATCAACACTACAACTCACCCCAACAGCTTGGCCCTGAGATACCTGTTAGTTGTACCAAAACATTCCACTTCAATTGCAAACCCATGCATTTGGTGCCTGGAAGGTTGCTCCTGAGGTAAGTTCTCATTTGCTCTGTGTATGAGGTTTCTCAGAGATGTGGTTCTAATCCTACACTCAATTTCTTACTTGAGAGTATCAGTTCAGCAAGACCATGTAAACTACAGGGGCTGTAGGAACTCTAAAATGCATGCAAGACTCTATAGGTTACAATCTCTCTCCCAAAAAACCACCTCATCCAGTCACCGCCTTCTGATACTTCTATTTAACAAATACTATTTAATAAATTACATTATCCATGTGAAACTACCTGGATTTTCCCTCACCCTTTTGCTTTTAAAGCACTGCACAAAAACCTTACGGGACTGTCACTGCCCAAGGTGAGTCAACCTCAGAGCAGTCAGTAGATTCATTTGAATGAGACCACAAGCCCAACTCATGGAGGTGTCACATGGATGGATAGAGTGACTGATAGCAAAACAGGTGAACTGCGACAACCCAGTCCTCTTGAACAAGGATACAAGTGTCTCCTCTAACTGTAAATATAAAAACACACACACACCCCTCTCGCTACACAGATACTGAAATCCATCCCATGGTACATCCCACTGCTCATGGCTCTGGGCAAAAGCTCCATCACATCAGAAGCTACCCACCTGCCTGGTTTCTAAGCCTGGCCTCTCTGCATCTTTGCTCACTTTTCACTCTGCTGAGAAGGCCTGGAAGTGTCTGCCTCGAGACACGGAGCCAAAACAGGCAACGCAAAAGAGAGGACTCATTGCCTGCGAACAAAGTCGCTGTTTGCACAAAAGACAGCATTTGCTCTCTCCCATCCGTTAGGCCGTCAGGTAAATAATGCACGTGCCAAAACACACACTTAATGAGGTAAATAATATGCCTTGAATAACGGCTAAAGCTGTATTTACCTGCGAGACCAGAGAAACTCGGAAGGACCAGATTAGGAGATAATTGCGACTGAGCAGGTTGTGTGCTTCAAGTAAACACACGTTTGGTAACCTTCCCTTTCCAAGGTTCTGAGTGAAAGGCAAAAATCAAAGGAGCTGAGAGATTCAACACTGAGCCAGTGCCCATGCTGCCAATTCCATGGAGTAAATGCATCCTCACCTAGTGGATTTCATGTCTTGGGGACTGCTTGCATCATTAAAGCAGTGTGCCAGGCAGCAGGTACCCAGAAAACTGAAAACTCAAATCACAAAAATGCAACCAGGAGTCCAACACTGCATTCATCCTAAAGGGGCTCAGTCCTACCTACTGCTTTTCCATCTACAGTTTTTATTGTCATTAATAAATGCATTACAGGCAAATAGAAATTAGTTATATTCACTTCTAACCTGCCTCAGATAAGAGATATTTAAGATATACATGCTTTAAATCTTCAGGTTACCAGCTATGAATGTAAAGGCCCATCATAGCAAATATAATAGCTTAGAATAAAGCAGCCTGTAAGTCAGTTGTAGTAAAACCTGGTCTTTAGCCTACTGCAAAAAGTAAAATATACAGCTGGAGTGGGGGAGGCAGGCAGGCTCCAACCCCTGTATCAAACATAGGCAATAAAACATACATTATCCACCCACACACAGGAAGATCAGTACTTCCTTAATGTATCTTAACCGGCAAAAATAGGGCATCAGACGCGAATCTTGCAAAGTTTCAGGTTGGCCTGCACCACACACAGTGGTGCAGCAGTTCTCAAGCTACAGAATCCACATGGCAAAGGCCAACTGGCCATCTTGCCAACAGACAAACATGTTACCACATGGACATGGCAGCAGTACTCTGGACCCAAGCAGCTCTGTGTCACACAGGCACCATGGGACAGCAGCACAGAGAAACAACAGCCAACATCTAGTGACTGTTTACACTAACACCTTCTGCAGGTGGTCCTGCCTAAGGACAAGATCAGGTTCCCCATTCTCAAAGCATCCTCCCTTCCCACTCTCCCATGCAGCAGAGGGAGCAATGCTCTGAACAAAGGTGCACTAGTGGGTATCGCCTGCCGACTGCCCTACACTGACAGCATACAAATAAGAGCAACCCCACTGCAAACTCTGCACCTTCAGCCAAATGAAGTTTTAACCGCATGTTTACCCAGCCACTGCTCTAGGTGCCCTGGGAAGACCTCACATCATCTTCTTTGGCAAGGTCAGAGTGCCTTAGAGCACAAAATAGCTGGTGAGCAAACATGCTTTATTAGAAGCCATGTAAAGCATTTATAACAGCTATGACAATGTGAAGCACTAGTAATTATCCTGTGTTTTTTTTCCAACAGACCACAACACAAGCCACACAGCTTCAAAAATTAGAAATCTGGCTCTACCCGTATAAAACCACATGTTCAGCGATTCCATTTCCAAACCTAGATAAAACACCACATATATATATTCCTTATGCACACAGGGTCAGATTATAATCTCAGACAGTGCAAGCTGTCACATCTGGCATTCAACCTTCCTAGGTTACTATTTTGTATCACACAACTCCAGTTCCCTACACAGATATGTATGAAACTTAATGGGACCATGAACTGCGTCTGGGTCTCTGAAATTATTTTGACAGATTGTACACAAACCTAGGAAAATGTGACAGCACTTTACATTTGCAACACCCACTAGCAAGGGAAATGGCCACGTGTGGTGGGCTTCCACTGGAAGATAAAGTTTGCATTTTGTGATAAATAACAGCATGTGCTATGCCTGACACCACTGGCTACAATCAGCCAATGTCTTCTAAAAATAACTAAAACAAAAAATTCATCTCTGAACATCAGCTGCAGGCAAGAGCTCAAGTACAGGCTGACCATAACTCTTGCTTGTTAGTGGTCCAAGCACACGACTCTAAAGCACAACAATTTGATCACCAGGAAATAAGCAAAGCCAGGAGAAAGGCAAGTGCCAGCTGTAGCCAACAGCTTGCCAGGAGCCCCACTGAGCACAAAGTGGAGAATCTGTACCAGCGGCTGTTGCACTCCAGGCTTCCAATGGGAAAACCACTCAGGGACAACCATAAGCAGCAAAGAACAAGGTGGGGAACTCCCGCCATGTGAAGGACACTGATGACAGTGCCAGCAGGGCATTAAAAGTGCTCTTCCTCATCAGTGGACAGCCCTGAAGCCATGTACCAAGATGTCCACCATGCAAGTAGCATGGGATTCAAATTCACCATGGCAAAATTATCCCATGAACTTAAGTTCATAATGGTAATATTTTTGCAATCGCATCTAATATAACTTGACAGGAAGAGAAGGCCTAACGTTAACAGCTTGCTTTTAACCCCAATATATTTCCCTTCACTGTCCAGTTTGACAAGCTGATGTAGGGAGGTGGCAGGAAAACAAACGTCTAAGTTCAAGTCAGAAAGGTTATCCAAGAAATTCTGTGTCATACAACAGCCTTCATTTACACATTAAATTACTTTGTTGCTGGGATATGGCCCTTCAGCATATTAAAAAATAAACTGACCAAAAAATCCCCACACTAAAGGACAAACTAAAAATTAAAATTCATACAGTAATAGAATCAGAAAGGTTGGAGAAGCCCTCTAAGATCATCAAGTCCAACCATCAACCCAACACTACCATGACCATTAAACCACATCCTGAAGTGCCACGTCTACACATTTTAAAATACCGGTAGGGATGGTGATTCCACCTCCCTGGGCAACCTCTTGCAACAACTGACCACTTTTTCAGCAAAGGCATCTCTCCTAATACCCAATCTAAACATCCCATGGCACAACTTTAGACCATTTCCTCTCATCCCATCACTAGCTACTTGAGAGAAGAGATAGACCCTCACCTCACTACTAACGCCTTTCAGGTAGTTGTAAAGAGCCTCTCAGCCTCCTCTTCTCTAGACTAAACAATCCCAGCTCCCTCAGAGACTCTTTGTAAGACTTGTTCTCCAGACCCTTTACCAGGTTCACTGCCTTTCTCCAGACACACTCCAGCACTCCATGTCTCTCTTACACTGTGGTGCTCAAAACTGAACACAATATTTAAACTGCAGCCTCACCAGTGCCAAGAATAGGGGCACAATCACTTTCCTACTCCTATTGGCCACACTATTCCTGGCCAGGATTTGGTTGGCCTTCTTGGCTTCCTGAGCACACTGCTGGCTCATGTTCAGCTGGCTGTCAACCAGCAACCCCAGGTCCTTTTCTGCCAGGCAACTTTACAGCTACTCTTTCCTCAGCCTCTAGTGTTGCCTGGGCTTCTTGTGACTCAAGCACAGGACCCAGGACCTGGCCTTATTGTAACTTATACAACTGACCTCAGCCCATCAATTAAGCCCTTCCTACCCTTGAGTAGATCAACACTCCCACCAATTTGGTGTCATCTGCAAGCTTAGTGAGGCTGCACTTGATCCCCTCATCCACATCAGTGACAAAAACACTAAACAAGACTGGCCCCAAAACTGAACCCCAGGGAACACAGCTGCCAACTGGATTTAGCTCCATTCACTACCACCCTCTGGGCTCAGTCATCCAGTTCTTAACCCACCAAAGAGTACACCTAAGCCACAAGCTGCTGCCTTCTCTAGCAGAATGCTGTGGGAGACAGCGTCAAAGGCTTTATTGAAGTCCAGGCTGACAATATCCACAGCCCTTCCCTCACCTGCTAGGCAGGTGACCTGGTCATAGATCAGGTTGGTCAAGCAGGACCTGCCTTTCATGCAAGCAAGCTTTAATTTGCTTCAATTCATCCCTGTGCAAAGCCTGGGAAGGAGCAGCTGATGCAGAGCCTCCAACAGACAACTGAACTCAAGGCTTAAGCAATGAACAAAATTCAAAAATGTAAGTCAGGTTTCTCTTATTTTATTATAATGTCTTATTTTATTATAATGTCTTATTTTATTAAATTATAAAGAATAGAAAGAGTAATAAAGATGCTTTTTGTAGAGCAAAATTCCATATGTGTAGCAACATCTGGAACAGAATGTAACAAAAAAATGCAGGACTTCCATTTTGGTAGCTGTTCAAAAGCATATTCAGAGGTCAAATGTGAGTCTGTATTTTAGTTGTGTGAAGAGATAACTGAAGAACAATAGAGAGAACACTTTTTTTCTTTTTTTTTTTTAATCAACCTTAACATAAAACCAAGTATTTCATTAGACAAACTACAGTCCAAAAAAGACAACACCTAGCTAGCCTGCAAAGCAGGAAATGAGAGACTATGAACAAAACCAGCTTAGCTACTGTCACTGTCCAAACTTGGGAAAATTTTTGTTTAATTTTTTTTTTTTTAAAGTAAAACAATAAACGAGAAAGCTTTTAGAAGCATTTTAATAATGTAACAATTTTAGACAGGTAGATTTGCTTCATTAATTTGTTTCGCTCACAGTACCACACCTTGAACACAAACCCAGTACTCTCCCACAGTTGCACCCCCTTCACTTCTGGCTGGGTTTGTCTCCAGCACTGCCAGACAACCAAGCCCATGTTTTGGAAAACTAATAACATAATTTTCCCAAGGCATTGTCACAGGATGCCTATACACTGTCCCATCGTTATCCAGCTCAGATACTACTTGGCATCAATCATTTTGGTTTTACAGCACTCTGCAATCACATCCAGCCTCTTCCCACTACAGATGAAGAGGTCCCTGTTCTCAAGAACTTACAGACTAAAATTAGATGCTATACAACAAGTGAGGGTAACAGCAGAGAAGAATGAGGGTTACAGGAGCAAAGTCAGGCAATCGCTCATCCGGGATATATGTGCATCTTGATAGTCCAATTAAAAAATAATTTACTCTACAGGCACAGGCTTCCCTCTACATAGCCATTATGGAAGTGACAACTGAACATGGAAAAGGTTGACTAAAGGATGGAGGGCATTCTTGGGGTAAGGAAGGTCTCTCATTTCTTGAGCTCATTCTTCCCGCTGAATTCTTTGGCTGATATGTCAAAGGCACCACCAGATACGTCAGCCAGGTCAAAGCACCAGAGTCTCTTCCATTGTGACATCACAGACATGATGGCTTGTGAGATCACAATGAGCAAGGCCGAAGGCACTGATTACTTGGACAAGCACTTGCTGGGGCTATCACACCCTATGAGGCTGGGAAATAAACACATCTCAGTTCACTTGACAACACAGTGAAACCCACATGAGACTCTACACCAGCAGGACACAAACTTGTCCCAGTAGACCACCCAGAAGTCATCCCAAAGGTGCACTGTACAATTCCACTCCAGATTTATTAGGCCACCTCTGCTAGGCAACCCACTTTCATCAGCTCCTTGCCTGGTCTCTTAAGACCAGCTTTGCTGTGTATTTTTAAACCTTCTTCAAGAGTAAATGTGGATAGCCAAATGGGTCTAAGATGAAGTCTGAGGAAGTTCCACACAGTATAGGACTGGTCAACTTAGAGGAAACGGTGAGAAAGGAAACCACAAAAATAAAAACAAAAGGTAACAGTGGAGATAGATACAGCAAAAGACTGGGAAGCTGCAGTATGAGAGCAGATTTGCTATTAAGGAAAATCAAGAGAATGAGACCAAGAACCCTCCTCCCTCTAGTCTGGTCTCCTGCCTCTGTGTGGGGGCCAAAATAAAATGTACAAGTGTGAAGCAACACAAAATGGGGTTAACCAAGTTCTGGGAGGCCAAAAGGCAGCAGGCCTGATGTCCTTCCCTCTCTTAATCTCCTGATTATCTTACACCACTGGTTTCTGAACTTCTCTGGCCCCTCTGTGAGCAATTCAACCACAGGAACCCATAAAAGGACTAATGCAGCTGAATAAAACACAATTAAAACAAGATAGTTTCCTGCTGGTTTAGTGAGACTAATCAACTTGGGGCCAGGCTGGACAAATGCCAAAGCTCAAAGGAAAGGATGGGCCCACACTGGCAGAAGTGGGAGGGAGATGAGCCACTGGGGCTCAGCCACTCACCAAACCAACCATGTACTCAGACCAGGACACAGACACCTGGCATGGTGTGCATGGCACTTTGCAGGAAACTGAAAAGGTATCTTGGCTCTAGCAGCATCAACTCAGAAGACTTGAAGTCAGAAAGCACACTGGAGCATCCTGTCTGAACCTCATAAAATGCTGTCCACAAAGTTTCCACTTAATTACTCCCAAAGTAAGCCCAAAGGTTTGAACATCTTTCTGAAAAGTTTGTCATTGAAGCGCAGCATCAAGAATGGAAACTCCCCACTACCTTCAGACAGCTTGTTCCAATGGTCAATCCATTAGCTGTCAAAAAATAACACATCTTAGTTTTCACTCAGACTTTTCCAGCCCTGGCCTTCAGAACAAGCTCTGAAATCTATGGCTCTCAATTCACAGTAGAGCTCCCAGTATCAGGAGTAAGAGGTTTGTAGCTACCACACTTCTAGTCAGTAAAACCTACTACTGCATATTGGCCTAATTTAGTGGAAAGGAGACATAGCAGGCCACCCTTTGTTTAATGGAATCTAGCACGCATAATTACTTCATTTTCATACACATGAATGCTATAGTTGTTCAAACCACTTATACAGCTGCACACCTTCATTATTTGAGAAATGAACTTGAAGGTTAATGCCTGAGAGTGCCAAATGACTCTCAGTCTGGATTCAAGGAGACAACACTTGGATTGCTCAATGTGCTGATCACTTTTGATCTTCACAAATGAACTCCAGAAGTGCTAAAAGAAAGTCTGTATTCTGCCAAAGCTGTATCCTGGCAGACAGGCAAATGCTTCAAGATGGGCAGCAGCTACAATGGGGCATGGTTTCCACACAACCCAGTTTCAGTGTGCCTGGAAAACCAACCAGGGAAGATGCTGACCTTAATATTCTGCCACAAAAAAAATAATGACTGTAACAAATACAGCTGAAATAATAATAAAAAAACCCAACCCAATACCCACACTTTTTTTTTTTTTGCTTGTTTTGTTGTTGTTGTTGATATGTCTGCACAGCATAACTGGAGAGAATAGAACTTCTCAGATAGGACTTGGCCAGCACAGTTACCTCCTTTTACGGGATAGGAAAGTTGCCAAATGGTATCTAACACAAACAGGCATCACCTCTAGGTGACACTCTGAAAGCCACAGTTTGTCCTCTTCTCCCCTAATTCCCTGGCTTGCTGTTGCACCATGCTAGTATATTAGCTCAGCACCACTGGAGTACAACACCTGGAGTCTCTGTGATGACCACTTCCATCAATAACTCATGCTTCAGTTCCAAGGACAGGCTTACAACAAAGATACAGTTGCTCAATGACCCTCAGTGTTCTCTTTTAAGTACAGCCAGAGTGGCCAGTCCTACATTTACCTGAACTTCACTCTACAGTTTTGTGGCCCTTTACTGGAGATGGCTACTGGATCAATACAGGGGTAAAGTCAAGTACAAAAACTTCATACATTTAAGTTTCTCACAAAAATTCATTTCCAAAATTTAAGGGGGGAAAAAATTTTTAAAGTTAACATCAATATCTATCAAATTTAACAAAACCAAAACAAGATAAGCACCAAAACTGCCATAGTTTGGTCTCCTAAAGGAATTTAACTGAGGTATCTCTCAGCTGCACAGTAGAAACTTTAGGTCATATCAGTGTATACTCAACCTAGGGACTTCTTTATTTAGAATCAAGCACATAAGCATTTCCTTTTTAATGCTTTAATGGTTTCTTCTTTTGGATTTTGGTAACACTCAAATCTGTCCAGCTATATACACTAACTTTTTTGAAAAAGCAAACCAAACCAAACAAGTAAACAAAAAACCCAACAAAAACCAAAACAAAACAAACAATCCAAACAAACAAAAAAAAGGGCAACAACAAAAAACAACAACACACCATTCATGCAGAGCAACCCAAAGCTTGAGATGAACAAGAACTGTAAAAAGGCCAGTCTTTGTAACAAGACAAGCCTTTAGTACACATTATAAAGTAACATGAAAATTTGGTTACAAAGGCCAGGATTCACTACCTGAAAAGGGAAAAAAAAAAAATGCCTGAAAAAAGTCTTTCAAGCCCACACACTGAACATCAACTAACCAGACTTCTAACACATCGAATTATTCTTAAGTATTCTTGGAAACAAAAATTCAAATGCCAACTTGAATATCAAGTGATATGAGATGCTACAATGTTGCAAAGAGCAACTAAATGATAAAATAAATTCAAGTCACTGTTAAAAAATAACATATATATATATATATATATATATATAAAAACAACTGCCTTAATAGCATCTGATGGGGCAAGCACATTTGAGATGTACCTGCGCAGCTCATCCTTCCCAAGGCACAGTGCAAGCCTTAACCTATTAGAAAACTTGCTGGTCCCTTACATCACAGCTGAAAGAATAATAAAAGAGTTCAGACTAAGCAGCAGCTGCCAAACCACTCATTTCTGAAAGCAAAAGCTCAGTAAGAGATAAGTGAAGAAGCAGTAAAACAAATGTCAGACTTATTACCAAACAGACCAACAATGACCATGTAAATTCGGCAGACACAGGACTCACAAAAGACAGAACAGAAGGATTAAAACGACAACACCTTTTCATACATCTCAGTTTAGGAGAAACACCTGTAACCCTACAGCAGCACGAAAGGAAACAGGAGAAGAAATTCCTACTGCCAGTCAGGAAACAAGTAAACAGATACTGCACTTCTAAGCCTTCTCAAGTTTACTTCAGTCTCAAGATCTAAGGCAGGTGACCAGTTCAATCTCACAAAATTAAGTAAGTAGGAAAAAAAAAAATCAAACCTCCTGCTTCCCCATCACCTCCATCTATGAACCTCCACATTGCAAAAGGAACAGGAAAAATCCTTGCCGATGATGCCTCTCGCTCCACCCGCGCTCCCCTCTGCTCCCTGGGCAGACAGCACTTTCTCCCTTTCTCAAGCCCTAACAACAACTGATCCCGCTCCACCTGGGACCTAGGGGACCGCTGCCACCACCACCCTCTAGACCTCCACCCGAGGCAGAGCCCGGGAAGCGGAGGGCCTGGCAACCCCGAGCTCCTACACGCCCGTCGGGTCTCGGCGTCGAGCTGGCGAGGCGCCGCCACGCCTGCCCACCGTCGCCCCGCGACCTCTTTTCGGGCCGAGGCCGACNCCCCGGCGGCGGGGGCCGCCCCGTTCCGTCCCTCCCCCCCCGCTCCGCACACACTCCGCACCACGAGTCCCCAACACCGCCACTCACCTCCGCGCACTCTGACCCTCGACCCTGCTCTGAGCGGCAGCGCCGCCGGCCAACCGCAGCGCCGTTTGCCGCCGCCAGGGGCGGGGCTTCCTCCCCTCCGCACCCCCTGGCGCAGACGCACGCCACAGGCCGCGGCGCGGGGTACGCTGGGACTTGTGGTTCGGCGGGGCCGCGCCACCCCCTCGCTCTGCCGCGCCGCGTGGCCGCACCTCGACGCTGCCGCAGCCGCGCCGGCCCCTCCGGGTATCCTAGCACCGGCCCACTATGGCCGCCCGCTTGCCTGCACATCGGCCACCCATTCCCCTCCCCACCGGCCCACATCCCCGTATCCCTGGGCCTATCCCTTGCCCCTGTGCGTGTCTCCAGGGACCATCCCTGCTTGTCCCCCGGTGCCACCTCCCTCTGTCTTCCAAGGCCTCTGTATGCGCAGCCCGGGTCCTCGCAACACCAGCGTTCAGCAAACTCTGCATCAGTTGCAGATTTAATAAAGAGTCAGAGAATCATGGGATCACTTTGTTTGGAAAAGACCTTTAAGATAATCAAGTGGAACTGTTAAAACTGCCATGTCAGCACTAAACGATGTCCTTCCAGCAACTACATCTAAAGGTCTTTAGACCATGGATGGAGACTCCACCACTTTGCTGGGCAGCCTGTCCAGCACTTGACAACCCTTTCGGTGAAGAAATTTTTCTTAATACCCAAATTAAACCTCCCCTGGCATAACTTTACATCATTTTCTCTTGTCATAGAATCTTGGAATTGTTTCCATTAGAAAAGACCTCTTAAGATCATTGAGTCCAACCACCACGGCCATTAAACCATGTCCCAAAGTGCCATGTCCACGTGTATCTTCCTAGGCATGATGACTCCAGCATCTCCCCGGGCACAATCTATTCCAATCCCTGAGCAATCTTCCATAACGAAAGTTCTGTTGCTTGTTCTAGTACCTGGGAGAAGAGACCAACAGCCACTTCACTACAACCTTCTTTCAGGTGATTATAGAATATGAGGTGGTCTCCTCTGAGCCTCCTTTTCTCCAGGCTAAATAGCTCCTCTTTTCTCAGCCAGTCTTCACAAGATTTGTCCCCTAGACCCATCACCAGCTTTGCTGCTTTTCTTTGGCCACGCTCCTGTATCTCCATGATCCTCCTAGTGAGGAACCCAAAACTGAACCCAGCATTCAACATGAAGCCTCACCAGTGCTGAGTACAGGGGTACAATCACTTCCCTAAGTATACCAACCACATTATTTATCTCTAATGATGAATGTGTGGAGTTCACATTGGCTCCGGTGGCGAGACACCACATCTCTGCACAGGCCTTCTCCCACCCCCACTGCTGCTGGGCTCATGGCCCCACTTTGTTCTGGATCAGGTTAATGGTGCCAGTACTGATAACTTTCTGTTATTTTTAACAGTGCCCAGTCAGGCTGCAGCTGATGCTGGCTAGTATTTCCTCCCTACATTTTATTTGGATTAAGGCAAAGTCAGGTCCCTCAGCAAGCTTAGGGCTGTTTCCTTCCCCTCACTTTGACATCAGTCCCTGTCTTCCAGTTCTTCTGTCTGCAACTAGATCTCCAATCCTAAACCTGCAACTGCACCTTGTCCAGTCTATGATAGACACTCTAGCCTATGGCATCTTCTCCTCATGCATGATATCACTGGCACCTTCAGCCAGGACAATCACATTTTGGCTGCAATGATGCTTAGTCTGTGTCTTGCTGACACATCTGTAACTGCACAGCTACCAGTATACTAGCTAGAGCTGTTCCTTCCTTGCCCTCCACATCAGTTCACACCTCCACATTTCAAGACAGCAGCTCCTTTGCACCATACTCCACAGGTGTGAAGAGCAAACACAGTCACTGACTCACACGAGCAGGACTGTGAGGGATCCTAGAGGTCACTTCACCCTGAGGAAGGAGTAGTCCTACCTCTCTATCATCTTTCTGTCCTCTGCCTCTGTGTCTTAAAATGGACAAAGGAAAGTAAGAGAGTGCAGAAAATCAGTGACTGCTGTTCCACACAAGGTGAGCTGCTTGCACTTCCCTGGCTGCCTGGACAGATCTCTCTGGTGCCCCTGCCTTTAGCTGTGTCGATGACTCTTCAGGCTGGATTTGTCTTTTTGCTTTCTTTGTATGAAGCCTTAAACTTGGGAGGCTTGAACCATGAAAGCAGCATGTTAGAGCTATAAAAATACCAACAGTAAACCATTTAATAATAGAAAGAGTTCCTTTAAGCTCTCTTAGATTTGGCATCTCTCAGTCTCCCACCCACATAAGCAAGGATAATGTGAAGTTTTACTTCTAAGCTTAGCTGTATCACTGTGATTTGTCAAGCCTTTGGTGACTGATGTATGGTTTGCCAGCAACCCAAGAAAGAGAATTGGGGGCCTTTGTACAGTGTGTTCCTTGAGCAATGTGTTTCTGCCCCTCCTTATCAGGAAACTGACTGAGATGTGCTTGAAATTACACTGCATCCCCAAAGCTTGAAATTTAGGGCTCACAGCCTGCCTGTGTTCCCAGGAGGATGAGAGAGAGGAGGCCTTTTCACTGCTGACCTCTGCATCTAGCAGTAAAAAATATTTTTTCTCAGTCTAGACAAACAATGAATGTCTCACTGATGTGTGCCTGTCCTTTTTTCATCAGCCAAGCCCCGTGCTGTTTCCCAGGTTTGAGAGGCAGCACAGCAGGCAGGAGATTTCCTCCTTTTTTGTGGGGGTGGGAAACCCCCTTTCCCAGCTGAGTCTCTGCAATAACCAGGAGCCACATCCTGGCTCCTGCCAGCCTCAGTGACCCTTGTGAGAGCCATACAAGGTGTCCTCTAAAGACTGCAGGACAGCAATGTGATTCCCTTCAGCAAACGCACTTTCAAAAGAGGTAATTTTTTTCTGGCACAGCTATCAGCTGCCAAAGCAAGCATCCAAACCAGTTTGAGGAGAGCCATATTTTATTAAATATTGTCACTATTTCTGTAATGTTCACATGTGAGTCTGTCTTATGTGAGTGTGCATGTCTCAAACGAACACTGTAAGCCACTGAAAATGTCACCTACAAATTAATCTGGCTCACTCCAGGCTTCTGGAAAAATTAATAAGGGTGATCAGTAGATATCCTGTGGCCTCCCCATCAACGCACATGGCCCCCATGGCATCGTCACTGGGAACATTTCCCCTCTCAAGGGACTCAGTCAGTGGCAGAGCTGGGAAATACAAAGGGGAGCAACTGTCATGGGGGCCTGGGCAAGCAATGCTAAGAAACTGGGTCAGGCAGGTAGGGAAAAATGGGCAAGAGGGCTGATGGCTGCTGATCAGGGTCACGTTATTCATTCCTGGCAGCACAGCCCATACCAGTCTCTCTACCCTATTGCCTCAGGATTGACAAAATCAGTTCTCTGCCAATTCAAGAGCAAGTGAGTGTGTTTCAGGAGCAGCTCTGGTGTCTTATCTGCTTGTCCTACTTTAGAGATTTTGGGATGGCTAGAAGCAGCTCAGAGGAAATAAGGTCCATGCTAGGGTGGTGTCTGGGATATCCTGATTTACACTAAGGACTGCCTTCAAACTCTGGGTGGAACAGACAGCTTGAAGCTTCCAGCTATGCCTGCCTCTCCTATGGCTGGATCCCCTGTGCTGCTGCTACCAAATGCAGCAGCTTGGTCTACAGCTACATGTAAGTTTTATTTGTTTTAAAAACTAAACAGTTTAAAGCATAATTTTATTCAGCACAGATGTGCAGCCACATCTGGGCTGGCAAATGGACAGGGCTTTGTAAGAAGGCAGCAAACCAGTGGGGCAGGGTAAGGCAGAAAATATGGAATAAATTGCCTCAACTTTGCATGGCAGCTCCAGGGGATCCTCCATATGAATAAAGGACCGTGCCCATCCTAGCCCAAGATGAAGTACCAGGACAGAGCCTGCTGTTGGGTCAGCAGAGAGGAGGACAGAAGGTCCCATTGCCTGCCTCCCCAGTCCTGCTCCTGGTGCCTCTATCACAAGGACTCACAGACCACAGCTCCTTTTAAAGCAATGGGATTTTATTATGACACATAAAGAAACACCACTTCATTTTAAGGGTGACTCCTTTAGTTCTGTTCCGCTGCTTATACCAAATGCAACTTTTAAATGTCTTATAATACACATGACAAGTAGTCTTGTATCACTGTTCTCTACTTAACAAGTTAATAACGTGCCAACCCAAATCCTGCAGTTACTAACACCACCAGTGGGACTCATTAACCAATGTGAACACATATTTAAGGGAATACTAATATTCACAATGTACATTTTTAAATTCATGTTGTCGTTCTTGAAACCACAGCTCAGTTTGTGTATTCTGCTGAAACGTTTGCAAAGGATTTCTCTCACACTTTTTGTGTCTAAACCCATGTGCTGTCGCTGGGTGGGGTATCATTCTGGTGAATGATATTAATGACAGCTTGTCATCATGGAAAGCTAGTCCTAGCTGTCAATTAAAGGGTATTTTGAAAGAAAGCAGCTCATTTAACCCCAGTGGGAGCAAGCATGTCTCATTGTTTGACAGTGATCCCCTCGATGAATTTGGGAGCAGCAGCAACAGCAGGTCTGTGGGGCCAGGTGGTTTGCAGATATACCCAAGTCCTGTGCTCCGGCCAGGCTCNGGGGTTGGAACTAGATGATCCTTGAGGTCCCTTCCAACCTTACCATTCTATGATTCTATGAAAGACAGGAGGTTTTCAAGGTGCTGATGTCCTTAGCAAAGGAAAGGCACAAGAGGATTTCTGATCACAACAGTAATCCACCTGTAGGAGTACAGGCCAGCAAAGGAGTCCTGGGGATACAAAGCCATTTTCCTCCTTCTTATAATATTATTTCCCATATGACTTCACAATAAATCTATCAACCTCCATTTTCAAATATCACAGAACCTTAAAGGTTGGAAGGGACTTTGAGATCATCAAGTCCAACCTGCCTGCCAAGCAGGATACCCTATTTCAATATATTTGGGTTTTATGCCCATGCTAACCCCAGTAGGTGGTTTCTTCAGGTCTTCTCTGGCTGACAGATAGGACCTACCTAATTCTCAGATAGAATGTCTTCATAGCTAGTTTGCACTAATTTGCTTGGGAAAAGTGATCCTTTGATTAACTTGTGGATTAACATCCTGCCCTGTCCAGTCTCTCCCCACTCCCCTATTTGTCCCCCCACCCCAGTGTATTTACAGGCATCTCTCACATCCTAGTCACCTTTGTCATCTCTCTTTTCCAAGCTAAGCAAACTATTTTGTTCTTGTGTCTCCTCACCACCTTAGTTTTTCATTTCCCACATCATCTTAGTAGACCTCTTCTGCACCTGCTCCTGTTTCAATTACATTTTCTTGAGCACGAGTGCCCGCACTGGTACATGGCATTCTTGAGCTGGGCTCTAGGGCCTCATATAATATTTGTCACTATAAATATCACTCATGTAAACAAGCTTGATTTCTGTATTTCCCCCCTCAACAGGGTGGTCCACTCTCAGGGCTTTCTTGTTCCTCTTATTTTCCTAAGCACTCCTTGCACAGTAATAAAAATGTACAGACTCAGTGGGGATCTGTTTTAACTTCAAATGTGCTGATTCAGTTCAAAAACCATTAATTCAGCGGGAATCAGGGCCATAGGGTGGAAATCCTTTTCCAGTTAAAACAGAGGTGAGAGGGACAGCCTTTGGCAGTCTAGGGGGAAAAAGTGCATTAGAAAAACGTAGCAGAGCATCAGAAAGTGGCTATTGACTGGGCTATGTTAATAGAGAACCAGGGAGTCTTGGACATTTCAAATCAGGATGGGACATCTTTGTAGATTATCTCCTGGAGCTTGGATTTGGTCTGTGGGGTGTGATGCATGGGAGCATCACATTTCTCTACCTTGTGTTTTACTGGGTTAGACACAATGGTCCCTGCTGGATGTCACATTGGCTAACCATGCAGGGTGCTGTACAAACCTGGCCAGACAAGCTGATCCTGTCTCCAAGAAACCCTCATTATTCAAGAGCAGAAGAGAATGCAATGCAAAGCAAACACAAACAACTGTGTAACTTTGACTGCACACCACTGCAATTCTCTTTTTGCATGAGTCTGGTACGTCTGCCCCAGAGACGTGGGGCTTGGCACCGGACACAAAACTACCACTAATGTGTGTGCTTCCAAAAAGGAGAGAGCACACTTGGGTAAGTGGCTTGGGTAAAGAGGGAGAGTGAAAAGTGTCCAGTGAATCCAGCTTGTTTCTTACCCCCACTTTGTATGTAGAATGAACAGAAAAACCATCTATGCATGTCAGGAAGCTGTCAGCACCAAAGCACAAAATAGAATGACCATTTCCACAAGATGTTTGGCTGAAGGAAAAACGTAGGCTGAACATCAGGAGAAATTTCCAGAGGCTACAACACATTAAACTGTGGGATCACCTTCCGAGAGGAGCAGTGGGAACCATGAAAGCAGCCACTTACTGCACCATAAAACATTCCGTCGGTGCCAACCCGATTCTGGTTCAAGGGAGCTGCACTGAATCATCTACCATGCCTTTTCCAACTCACTCCTTAAAAAAAAAAAACACCACAGACCCAAGAAGTACAAAGAAAGGAGGACAAAACAGTGATGTGACTTTGCTAAAGAAATAGAACCTTTTTTACATTATTGTATATCATAAAACCCTTGTGTTCACACTATATGCTTAATCTTGATATTCCAATGCCATCCACAAAAAAATTCAGGCTTAACCCTCACAGTTTATATTGTCACTATAAATGCTGGTTAAAAAAAAATATATATAGTACAGTTGGGTGCAGTTTATTCTTTTATATTTTAATGGCTATAGCAAAAGTCCATTGCTAACTAGTAAAAAAAAAAAAATAAAAATTGAAAAATAAAGAGTCAAATGTGTTTTACAGCAATGTCGTCATGGGAAAGCTGTGTTTCAAAGTGAGAGCATCAACAGCAGTGAAATGGGACATTTTAAAACATTTTAAACATTTTTAATGGAACACTAAAAAAAAAAAAACACCCCACAACACACCACTTCACCAAAATCTCTTTGCCAGTATTTTAGCTAGTAGGCTTGCAGTGTATAAAGGAAGGGTTCTGACGCCTGCACAGGCCACCCAATACTGAAGCCACTGCTCAAGTGTCTTGAACTCTAAGTGTGAATGGAAAAAACATCTAAAATTAAGCGGTTCTCCTGGAGTAACAAGTTGCTGATAAAGCAAATCTTCCCATAGGACAAGCACACCTGCTGGAAGGTAGAGAGATATTTTTATGTGTGGGATTTTAACTCAAGATAAAATACTTTTCACAAGCGGTCATATGGAAGGCAGCTGGCCAAAAATAATAATAAAGGAATTTGTGTCCCTTGGGAAATTCTGAGGTTTAAAAAAAAATAAAATAAAAAAGCAATTTTTGACAAGCTGGGATAAAAAGTTTAGCTTCCTGATTTTTTTCCCCATTTAATTGCATATTCCCAAATAAAAATAGTATGCTTCTTTTCACTTTACTACTTTGATATTTCTTTTATTATTATTCTTTTATGATTACATAATTCTGGAAGCCCAAATCATCCACTACAACATGCTATTATGTTTCCTTATACTGTACACTACATTGACAGGCATAATCTGCACCTTTAAAGACTTTTATTAAACCAGATAAGTTTCTTTATGAAACTGGATATCAAAATTGACAAAGGTCCTCAGACTGGGAGGATGATGGGTTTTGACAACTAATTTACAAGTGTGCATTTAAAAGATGGACATAAGAGACTAAAGCAGCTGGGAAGAAGAGAAGCACCCAGCACAATCCGAACAAGCTGAGGGAACATGATTGTTGAAAAAAATTTTGCTAGTTCTTGGGCTGATGGATGGAAGGAAAATGGCCTGGCACAAGCTCATTGTCACTGGTGGTTTGATTCTGGTTTTGAGCAGGGAGGTAAAACTTCACAAGGGAAAAATATTGCACCCAGAGAGCACCTGGCTCCTTAGCTCAGGAAATCCCATGGTTTTGGCCAAGCAGTCAGACCAAAAGGCACATAAATGTGCAACACAGGGATAAAACAATGCTGTCAGAAGGATGTGAGAAAGAAAACATATGAACGTGTTGGCTAATTTCTCAGCAAAAACTTGGATAATGTTGACACATTCTAAGAAGTGTTTTCAGTTACTCCAATCAGCATTTTCTGGGAGAAAACTAGCCTCCTGGAAAAAAAAAAAAATCTGCTCTACCATGAAATTTCTTATGTTCATTATTTATTTGGACTCAGCTGTAATGCTCAGGGCTATACAAAACTTCCTGGATCCAAAAATCCTCTAAACTCCCCCACAGAAACGAAGTAATTACCTGGCTAGCACTAGCCACTTCTGCTCCAAGTGTCCAGGGGCCAGATCTTTAAAGTACTTCCTACATTCCAAGCCAAAGTGGCTCCTTCCACCAAACTTAGTCTTGCCTCTCTTTGCAGAGCCACACACCCCTAAAGGACAGCTCCATTCACCAGAAGGGAGGTGCATAAGGGGTTACTCCCTAGCGTGAGGGGCTGAGAATCAGACCCTTGCTCTCACATACCTTCTGTCTACACTGCTTTAATTTCCCCATCGTCTCTCTTTCTGTTTGTTCTATTTTCTGCCTCATTGTCTTTCCTCTCCAGTGTTTGGAGACCCTCTTTCCTTTTCCAACCTCTCTCTTCCTCCCATCATTTCCCCCAGCTCATACCTTCCTTCCCTTCTTTCTTCTTTCCTTGCTTCTCAGCTCTCTTCCTGGAGTTTCTATTCTCTCTTCCCTCCTCCCTCTCTTTCACCAGGACTTCCTCTTCTGCCACTGCAGACACCTAGTCTGTCAAAGAAAAGGAGGAGAATGATGTGCCATGTCCAGACAAGGCTGAAACCACAGACATCCCACTTGCCTGGGGACCAGTTGCAGCTCCTGCCACTTTCAGTCTGCAGGTACCAGCTGTGTGGATTGCAGTGGGAACACCAAAAGAGTTGTGGGAGACAGTGCAGATGGGGTCCAAATGCTGGAGTCTTGGCCTCTGTGCTTACAAACATCCTTCAAAACCCATGAGAAAGAGCCTGCAAGAGCAAGTGGTGCATCCTCGCCTGGACCTCCCCCATTGTTACACCTCTGAAATAGATGAGTTTTGATATACAAAAATTCCTTTCCCCAACGCAGCTATTCTCACTTGTTTCAAATGCCATCAAAAAGCATAGCTGAGACTGCCAAAATTCATCACACCTGTGACCCACACTGGAGGCAGAGACAGCTCCTGCAGCCGAAGAGGGCAGCGTAGTAATGTGCTATGTTATCTCTAGTGCCACTGACTTTGGTCTATTTAATTTTCCCTTTGATTTTAATATAGATTTATTGAAAACAACAGTTATCAAAACAAACTGCACTGGCAAATTGGTGTTCGTCTGTAGCTGTACAAGCACCTATAAAGCTGCCAGCGTATGAAATAAATGGTGCTATATGGGAGGTCAGTTATTGCAGTAGGAGTTCCCCAAGGATTTGCACTGGGCAGTTTAATATTTTTCTTATTACCTTCTTTTCTACTATTTATGCCTCTCTGTTTAAATTTAAAACACACAGCCATCTGCCAAGACAAGCCTCTCTGATAAAATCATCTCTGGTAAACCTTTTAATGAGTGGGCTTCCCTCAGAGTACCAGCAAACACTGATGTTTCTCATTCAAAAGAGAGGCAAATGGGGACAGGGTACCCAAGTTTTCTTCCCAAAAGGCTTCAGCACCTAGACCAGTCTTTTTTTTTTTTTTTTTTTTTTAAATAGATTTTGTCCTTACCTCATGCTCTATGGAAAAAAACTCCACTGTTTAAAAACCTGCTTCTGGCCACATTGTTTAATCTCCATTCATATTCTGTGGTAGTACCCCACCTTACACAAATTGTACCTGCTATCTGTGGGCTCATCCCTACACATAGTGCTAAAAAAAAAATAATCAAATGCAAC
The DNA here is from genome assembly GCA_013399055.1 of Ramphastos sulfuratus. NCBI lineage: Eukaryota > Metazoa > Chordata > Aves > Piciformes > Ramphastidae > Ramphastos > Ramphastos sulfuratus. The sequence continues at coordinate 6,091 of WBNM01015578.1, read as the reverse complement.
CATAGTCTAAACCTATTCATCAGAAGAGTTTCTGTACCGATCTCCACATCAGGAGAACACAAATCAAACAACATAACTGTCAAATGAGGAGAGGAGGTGTTTAAATGCCTATAGAAATAGGAACTCTAATTACAGAAACATCTATAATGTAACTAATATTATTTACATTAGAGCAATGCTAATCCAGATGAGGGTTAATGTCCATGCTCCTAAAACATTACAGTTTAAATAGACAAGAGACGGTGAGAGGATGAAGGGGAGCATCAGCATGCTTCGTGCCTGCTGGAAGATGGAGGCAAACTCCTCACAATAGAAGAGGATGGCTTGTAGGAGTCTCACAGAAACACTACTTGGCAGTGGGCAGTGCTTGGATCTCACTGAGTCAAGGGCAGTCCTGCACTGTGCTCTGCATTCAGTTAACCAGGAACAAGCTCCTGCTGCCACTTCTTAAAGTCAGGCTAGTAGATTTTCAGATCATGCTGCTTGAGGTGGACCTTTGTGTGAGAGGTACCAGCCATTATCTGGGGGCTCCAAAGAACAAGACATATTGCTTTGGTTGACAGAGAAAGAGAGATCAAGTGAAGTCCTCCATCCTCTGTACCTCTGGAGTGAGTCATTTCTCAGGACATCAATATGCAGACAACTCACCCCATGCTCAGAACTGAACCTTCTGGTCTGCACAGGATAGAGTTAATTTTCTTCCTAGCAGCTGGTCTGTGGTTTGGATTTAGTGTGAGAATAAGGTTGATAATACAGTGATCTTTTAGGAGTGCTCATCCTAAGTCAAGAACTTTTCAGTCTCCCACACTCTGCCAGCAAGAAGGTGCACAAGAAAATAGGAGGAAGCATGACCAGAGCAGCTGATCTAAAGTAGCCAAAGGGATATTCCACACCCCAGGATGTCATGCTTAGTATACAAACTAGGGGAGCTGGCTGGTAGGGGCCTGATTGCTGCATGGGGTCAGTGGGTGGTGAGCAATTGCATCATGCATCACTTGTCTGTCTTGGGTTTTGTTTCTCTTTGCTATCTTCCTTTTCATTACTATTGTTATAATAGTATTTTATTTCAGTTATAATTTTATTTCAGTTAAACTATTCTTAACCCATGAGTTTCATTTTTTCCCCACTTCAGTTCCCCATCCCACCTGGAGGAGAAAGTCAGCAAGCAGCTGTGCGATGCTCAGTTTCCAGCTGGGGTTGAACTATGACATAGCTTTAAAGTCTACACTCTGGAAGACCTCAACCACCTTCCACTGGCCAAAAGGCCCCTACTCTTTTAAAGTCTAAATTTGGGCTAAAGTATTAAGTGCTTTGTCCTTTCTCCACTGTGCTCTCCAGCTCTAACAGCTGTTTCCCAGCTTCACAGAGAAGGCACATTCTCCTTCCCCTACCTTCTGCTCCTTCCCATTCTCTTATTGCAAAAAGCTCAAGACTTGCAGCTCAACACCTCCAGTCGTTTAGAGACCACCTGAAGTCCTTCCTATCTGGTCAAGATGCCCCAGTACAACCTGGGTTTGGACAGAACTTGTTCAGATCATATTCCTTTTGACGTGAATTGCTGAAGTGTAAATAGGGCAAGTATGACCTCCTGTAGATGAAGCTACTGCAATGTCAGACATAGGTACAATCTCTACTTAAGGGATCTCAAAAGATTTCTGACCCCCTTCAGAAACTTGCTGTGAAGTGTAACAGTCCTACACACCTCAAATGAGATCAAGATCTTTTATGTTGGGAGGGAAAGAATCCACTCAATCTGGCACTGAACCCAGCAGATTTTCCCAAGGCTCTAGTAACAGCTCAGCACCAAAGAGAAAGCCAGCAGATGAGAAGCACAGCACTGAGAATCCTGAATGGCACATGCAGCCAGATTGTCTGCTTCACTGACAACTGATGCCATACCCATTACTGGGAAAATATTGTAAGCAGGCTTCCATAGCGCTCCACAGCTTATTGCTGTAGATAGCCAGCACTTCTTGTCATGGCTTATGGCTTTTGTGAGCTGGTGTAAAATGGCTTGTTGTTCCCATGCCCAAATTTACTCATGGAGCCAGTCACTATACAGCCAGAGTGTGCCTCACCAAGCATCTTACATGCTTTGGAATTCCACAGAGGAGCAACTAGATCATAAAAACTCCTGTGGCACAACTAAAGAGGCAGTCTACACTAGAGGAGTTCACTGTGTAGTGTCACTGTTGAGGATAAAGTACGTGATGAGGGAGAAGGAGTTCTGCAAATAAGATCCAAACTTGTGCAAGGAGATCTCAAGGATCTCTGCAGATGCTCCTCTATCAGGGAGCTGAAGGCTGAGGTGTCAAACTTAGACAATTTGTTCTCACCATCTTGGCAGCACTGAAAGAAGAGCAAGTCTGAATGCCAGGGGGTAGCAGCCCTTGGCCAGTAGGAAAAGCCAGATGAGCACCCAACAGTAGCCTTGGGGCAGGCAGTGGTATGCTGAAGGAGTAGATCAGGGCAGGCAGAGACCATGGGTCCCTCTCAAGTAAAGCTCTGCTACAAAACTTGAGAAAGAGTCCTAGAGTACTCCCCTTGTTTCTGTTAGTATTCCCTCTTTACTACTGCTCTCCATTTATTTTTCTTTTGAATTCTCTTCTGAATTGTTTCATAAGGAAAGACAAGCAATTTGCCTCTCCTGGCAGCGGAGATGTGCCACAAGCATGTGGTTTCACACCTCCATATCCCTCTACATCCTACACATACAGTCAAAAGGAAAACTGCTGTGGTGGGTAGGCAGAGCAGAGGACTGGGGAACAGGAAGAAACAAGAAGAATCGGAGGCTGAGGCAGAGCATCATTGTGAATCATAGCAATTTCCTCTGATCCTGTTTTATCTTTGCGGGTGGGAATGTAAAAGATGCAGAATCTGTGTGAACAAGGTCAAATTAAATCACATTTCCAGGCTGGGGAAATTACTTTTGCCTGCAGCGAGAGAGGTGCACAACACAAATGAAGGAGGGGAGGTTCACGCCACCAGGCATGCTGTATCCAGCTAATGCAAGACAGAAGGAATTTATAATTAGCCCACTGAAATACATCCCTGCAGGATTTCAGTGGAGGGAGGGGGTCACACCAATTGAACATAAGAAAGACCAACTAAGATCTGATTTCTAACCTATTGCTCCTTATAGAAGATAGCTCATCCTTATCTCAATGGGTATGTGTTTCTGTCTGAGATGACACTACTCAGTCACAGGATCACAGGATGTTAGGGGTTGGAAGGGACCCAAAGAGATCCTCCAGTCCAATCCCCTGCCAGAGCAGGACCATACAATCTAGCTCAGGTCACACAGGAACACGTCCAGATAGGCCTTGAAAGTCTCCAGAGAAGGAGACTCCACAACCTCTCTGGGGAGCCTTACAGTAAAGAAGTTCCCCCTGGTGTTGAGGTGGAACCTCCTGTGTCAACTACCCACACACTCTGAACATCTCTAGGACAGTTAAAATGTGACTCAGCTTCAAGAACATCAATGGAAAAAAGATGCTACTGAAGCTCAGGATTGCCTGAAGAGCACACAAATTGTCAGGTTTACATCTCTTGGTAAAACCCTGTGACTGTTTCCCACCAACACAGCATTACAGGAGGGAGGACAATGCCACACATAGGTGGCTTGATGGACCAATGTAAGGATGGCTGGAAAGGAAGCTCCTCAAAACCAGCCTAAGAACATAAGACTAGAAGTGATCTTTCACGTACAAGAGACATTAATACAGACTCCCATGCAGCCTCACTACCTACCTATTATGTATGCAAGCACATGCAAATTGCTGTGGCTGCCTCAGCTAAGTCACTGTCTCAGTGCTAACAAAGGAAAGTGGGTAAGAAGGGGTGTGGGGGTGATGGGGCTCAACTCTGAAGTGCCTAGTTTTGGGGTGTTGCAATTTAATTTTTGGATTCTGGGTATTCCTCATTCCCTTCATTTTTGACTAGAGTCAAAACCACAGCAGTCTGGAGATGGACCAGACCTAGAGCTCACCTAATTCATGTCTTCCCCTGCTGGTGAAGGCACTGCCAGGAGGAACAGCAGGCATGCAAGAAACCTTGCAAAGAGAAACTCCACTGGCAAGGCAAGTCGTTTCCTGGGCCAGTTTCCTCTATAAGCCAGTTATTTGCCTAACTTGGAAGGGGCATAGTCTTACAAGTTTGTGTTTTCCTTGGGGGTTAAGTTTTGGTTTTGGTTGGTTTTTTTTTGTTGTTGTTGTTGTTGATTTTTGGTTTGGGGGTTGAGGCTTTTTTTTTGTTTTGTTAGGTTGGTTTGGTTTTGGTTTTCATTTGCTGTGAAAATTCAAGATATTCATTCTTGTAATCTGAAACATTTTGTGAATTCTAGTAAATTCTACCTTATTGATCCCTTGGGTAAGTTGAGGTCCACAGGAAAACTGCAGATGTAAAGTAGATGTTCCTCCAACAATTGAGGCAAGTGCCTGAGGGGTTGAGAGATGTGGGACGCTGGGACTGGATGGCAGGAAGAAAAAAAAATGGAGAGAGATAAAGCTGTGCCAAGATAAAGGAATTTTGAGTGTATCACTTTCTGAGCAGGCTCGTGTCTGACAGAGAGCTAGCTTGTCACACATATTTGCCTGCTTTAAATAATTTACTGCTAGAGTAATGTGAGCTGGATTAAAGGATGACAGAGGGGCAAGACAAAGGAATGGGAAATGTAGATGAGAAGTGACTTGTGAAAAAGACTGGAAGAAAGAAGACACATGTTTCTTGGAGGAAGATGGGTAACTTCTGTGGAGGAAGTAGTAAGAATCAGGCATGAAGTCCTGGAAATCAGCAGCAGGAATCTCAGTAGAAAACAATTTTCTGAAGTTCTAAGAAGAGATTGTGAAAATGGTCTTTGAAGCCAGGTTTGGTCACTGAGCTATGGAAGAGATGGAGCTCTGGAGCACATCATCCTATCCAAAAGGGAAAGGAGCATCTCAAGGAGGAGCAAGGCTTGGCTGGGTCTGTATCAGCACCCTCCCTCCTGTGAATACCTCAACAGATATATGAGACCAAAATCTCTGCCAAGGCATCAGATACAGTGGAGCAGAGAAGGAGGCAGGCTAGGCAGGCTGCTGGGCACTCATTGGCAGCGTGGCAGCAGTGAAGACAGACTTTACCTGTGCTGTTATTCTGCTGAGGCTGTGCTGATGTGGGAGTAGGATAGAGAGGTTCCCTGTGGATGTCCTGGTCTGACCCAAATCCCCAACAAGGGACCAATTAGACAGAAATTCCCATTCCCCTGTCAGAGGAGGGGTTTGCTTCACTGGACATCAGGTTTTGCAGTATGTTCTAAAAAGGGCAGAGGGAATAGAGAGAATGAAAGATGTTTCACTCTGCTTTCATCTGAACAGAAGCTGGTTTGTTATTTCAGCCTGGATTATCTCCCCTTCAGATTTAACCTCCAACTCTTATTATACAGACAGATCAGTCTAGTGAAAGAAGGTATTTATTTATTTGGATATTATAATTTTTTTTTTTTCTGGGGAGGAATACCTTCTGGTTGGCATGACAACGGTGCTGTGGGCCACCATAAACACTGGATCATTAGCACCAATGCATTGGGCTATTATGTAGGCTTGGCCATCAGCGCGGCTAAGGTGTGTGGGTTTATGGTGCAATCCCATTTGTATCACAGCTTGGGTATTATCACAGCAGTCACAGTAGAGAGCACTACAGCTGATGCTGAGGTCCAGCCTTACACAGGACTAGCTGCATTGCCATAAAGGATTTTCCTTTGAAGGGAAACAGGCAGAAAGCATAGAGTTGTCTTAAGTCACCTGTGGTGTGTGAGCTGGCTAATATCTAAAGCAATTCCTGGGCTGGACCACAAACATCATAGTACTCAGCACTCTGAACTCCTAAACAACATCCCTCTGTGTTATGTGATAACATGAGAAAATGCTTGCCATACATCCATCAGCCAAAACAATAAAGGAATGGCTCGAAGCTGAGGGAGAGCAGGGTTAGACTGAAGCAGAGGAAGAAGTTCTTCAGTCCAAGGGTAGTGAGACTCTGGAATAGGCTGCCCATTAAGGCTGTGGCTTCCTCCTGCCTAGGGCTGTTCTAGGCCAGGCAGGATGAGGCCTTG